>VWPU01004090.1:0-24934 GCA_013398955.1 Callaeas wilsoni | reverse complement strand
TGGGCCGGGGGCTGCGGGGCGGCCCCCGCGAGGCCCGGAGGCGGCGGGTGGGCGCCGCTGCCTGGGGAAGAGCCTGCGCGGTGCCCGCCGAGCTATATTTAACACGGGCAGATATCCATGACAGCCATTCAGGAATTCTAAATAAGCTTAACGCGAGCACAGGCTCAGCCTAGGGATGCTCTGCGGGAAGGAATTGCAGCTGCGGACGGTGCTTGGTGCACCGCCCCCCGGGTGCAGAGAAGGCCGTGGGAGGCCTATGCTTTTCCTCAGGGGCCTGGTGGCGTCGTGGCCGTCATAACACGAGACACGAGTGGCTGAATTCACCGGCCGGAGGAGCAGTTCCGGTGTGGTTGCCAGGCGGTGCAGGAGCGCAATCCAAATACCAGGTGCTGGTTGTGAGGAAAAGTGGCCGTTATGCAGGAAGTACCTTCTGAGCCCATTTGTCGCAAGGCCAGTCAGCCTTGGCCATCGTCATAACAACTCTGACCTTTCACTTAGCTGAATCTAAAGAGCTCAGTGAAAGCTAGTAGAGAAACAGTTAGGGTATTATGTGGTTTCACAGATGTACTTTACGCAGATCTGTGGGTTTCAGGGTTAAAAGTCTGGTAGAGGCACATCTGTCAAAACATATTCTAGTGCTTTAGGATATGTTACTTTTCATATGTGAACAAAGAAGATTTTATTGAATCTGTTCCTCTCTTCAGTAGAGAACACGAAAAAGCTAGTGTCATGCCAATGAAAGAAGATACAGGTCTAACCACTATCTTCAGACTACTGGGATATGTTTCATTCCAGTTTTCCTCTCTGTCGTCTGCTTAGAAGTGTATGACAGTCTGACTTTCCATGCTTTGTTTGCTTTCAGTGGTCAGACAGAATGGCTCCGGTGAACCAGCCAAAGGACAAGAAGCATGAGAGGGCATGTCAGCATTGGCCAGAAGAGGCAAAATCAGCTGGGAAGAGGAAACGGGACTATGGAGAACGAGGGAATGAGAAACAAGAAAAGAAGTTGTTTGTGAGAAAAACATCTAAACCCCCAGGGAAAACTGGTAACATTTCCTCAGATTCTTACTCTTTCTCCCCACCAGATTTACTGCAAATGACAGGCATTGACTAGTTGAAGAGGGATAGTGCCAAGAAGCATGTTCAGACATGAGTGTTCAGATGGGGTTAGATGTTGAAGTAATAGGCAGACTTGTATTGGGGTAGTACATCCTCCAAGTTTCTGTCTAGTGAGTATGTGTGCATGCATGACTGTTTAAGTTTTGAGACTCCGTATCCCTTGGTAAAAGCCTGAAGCACTGAAGATGCCGTTACAGCTCCTTTGAAGATGGTTAAGTTTTGTGGAATTCCTGTACTACCAGATCTCTGCTTTAGTGTAGGACAGACCAATCTTGGTAATACATTCTTATTCTCATGCAATTCTGAATGCAGTTGGTAGTTTTAAGGTTGGTGTCCTACAGCATCCAGTCTGAACTGGTATTTGCACCCCTTTCTTTCCATGTTCTAATTTTTGCTACAGTAACTAGGAATACTTTCTACCTCTGTTCAGATTAGAATGGACAGAATTTCCTCTAATTACTTTTCCTCATGTGTATTTTTTCCTTTAGTGTCTAACTTAGGTAAAAAAAAAATCTCAGAAATTCCTGATGTAATGTGGAGTTGTGATTAATTTCTAATATACTGGAAAGTTTAATGTTTTGCATTATCAAGGAAGTTGTCTAGACTTTACCTACAGCAACTTCATAGAATCATTTAGGTTTGAAAAGACCTTTAAGATCGTAGAGTTCAACTGTTAAGCCAGCACTCGAAGTCCACCATTAAACCCTGTCCGTAAGTGCCACATCTATACGTCTTTTAAATATCTTTAGGAATGGGGACTCAACCACTTCCCTGGGCAGCCTGTTCCAGTGCTTGACAACTCTTTTAGTGAAGAAATTTTTCATAATAGCCAACCTAAACCTTTCCTGGTGCAAGTAGAGACCCTTTCCTCCTTCCTATCACTTGTTACTTGGGAGAAGAGACCAGCTCCCCTCCAGCCTCCTTTCAGGTAGTTGTAGAGGGCAATATGGTCTCCCCTCAGCTTCCTTTTCTCAGATAAAACCTTTAATTCCATCAGTGGTTTAGGAGATCACTAGGGTTACTGCCTTGTATGGAGATACTATGTGTTTTCAGTACAATTTTGGCTTAAGGATCCAGAAATTACTGCAGTGTTTTTCAGCAGTCAAAGATACAGGCGTTCTATGATTTTGCACATTTCCATTGTGTGGTCTGTAAGTCCAAACTTGGAGGAGTTAGCAGGGTGAACAGTGACTGTGTAGGCAAAATGCTCTGTTTGAAAGGAGTTCTGTCTATAATTGTAGATAGTTAAAACATCTTCTGTAATTAATTTAGCTACATGATTTTATTGTAACTTCATTACTTGATTTTCGTATTTGGTAAGCATCTGCCATTCCTGCAAGATACTTCAGAAAAATAAGGCTAATCATATTTTTCCCTTAACCCTTTATTGAAAAGATGAAGACCTTTGTATTTGAGCTTTTCCGTTCTGTGTTCCAGTTTGTATGTGTTTGGAAAAAAATTTTTTTTTCCTGATCCATGTAGGACAGTTTCTGTTTCTTACAATTAAACCACCTTTTTAAAGGGTTTCTTTCAGCTGATTCTAAAAAAGCCTGAAGCTTTGTTTCTTAATAAATTACCCTTCATTGTAAAATGGAATCTGAAAAAAACCCTCAATTTCTGTCACCTCTGAAGAAGGAACTGTGGATACTAATTCTTCAGTGAAAAAAAAGGAATTAGAATAGAAATACTTTCGTACCTCTTTCAACAGGTGTGACAAGTGTTCGCACTATGTTGGCATGTGAACAGAGAAATGTGCTTTCCTTCAGCGTTGCATTAAAGAAAAATTTAATTTAGGTTCTAATCATATAGAATGATCCATGTATTTTCAGTCTTCTGTTTGTGGGGCGTTTTTAAATAAGTATCCTTAAATGAAAATAGCATTTATGTTTCTTAAGAAATGTGTTTGACATTTAGATCCCCTGGGGTGTTACAGACCTTTGGTGTGGGGATGATTAGATCACAGACATGGGACTGAAGAGATCTAGTTTTTACGTAAAGGTCCCTGAAGACAAAAACTTGGAACATGAACAAAATGTAGAAACAAGCTGTGCTCTCAGCAAAAATCAGTCCGAACAGAAAGGTTTTCACGCGGTGAGGTGTCAGCAAGTCTATTATCAAAAACAAAACTCGCAGTGCTGTAAGCAGACTGTACGGGCTACAGCCTGAGCAGACAGAAAGTTCTGATTCACAGGCAGGCATTTCAGGAACTGTGTGGGAGCTCATGTTGCCATACTTGGGAAATTTTCAGGTGTTCCTGCTGATCACGTGTGACCTTTCTTTTGCTGTATGTGGGGCTTACCACCTCCCCTGGCATATTTCCAAGTTGGCTGGGGCTTTGGATAGTAGCATTGTGTTTTGGGTATGAAACATTCAAATTGTATGCCGTCCAAGAGATGCACCACCCACCAGTGGCATTGCTTTAGTCCTTTCCTGTTGTGTGTGATAAATCTTTGGTGAAGAGAAGGAAGGTTTAACAGGAAGCATACATAAAGCTCTGGTGGGCTATGGGATGCACTGGACTCCATAATTGCAGAAGCTGCTGCACCTTAGATGCGTAAGAATTATTTAGAGGCTTTTATCTTGTGGCTGAAGCTTTTCATGGATGTAGCAGCAAGTGAAGATGTCTTCCTCTGTTTAGTGAATGAGCATGACAGGTGTTGCTAATCAGTAAGATTTACTCTTTTCGTCACTGGCAGGTTGCAGTGGAGGTGGATTTGTGATGAGAAACAAGAGAGTCCTTTCCTCTCAGCTGGAGCAGCGATGCAGCATTGTTCATTATGTCTACCAGAAAATGCTGGGAGGCTCCATTCAGGCACAGCTCAGGCAGGTGAGGAGTGTCTCCTTCAGGACCTGTTGGACATCTCAGCTCCCTACATAAAAAGCTCTTCAACACAAGCAGAGGAACTTTAAAGGGGCCTAAAAAGTTCCCCACATACACAGTTTGTGGCTCCAAGTCTGGTGCACCCTTATGTTTCTTAATCCTGTAAAATGCAAGAGCTGAGATAGCTTTCCCTTTTGGTTGACCCAGCCCTGTCAATTTATATCCTCTGTTAATTCTGTACTTACTTGAATCATATTTAAACTTGCCCACTCTGTCAGTTGAGTTATTGCACAGTGATACTTCTGCCTGCTGATCTGACTGTTTTGTGATATTGTTCTTGTATCCATTCTACTTTGCTAATCTTGTCTGGTTAAGTGTTGATTTTTTTCCTCTTCACAGACATAGACATCAAGTCCATAATGTTTTACTGTTTTGCAGAGCCATATGCCTTTCATTTGAAAATTAATTCTTTCTGTAACATCCACAGGTGGGAAGCACCTGGGTGAGCTTTGTTGTTAAGAATTTTGTGTGAACATACTAATGACAATTAGAAATTGTTAGCATTCCTTATTCAGAGAATCTCAGGGATGCTTTCAAAAGTCATAATTCTCTTTACCTTTTTAACAGAGACTGGAGCTGGCTTTTCTGCGTTCTCTTTCCTCATACTGCCTCTTTCGAAGAGCGAGTCCCTTTGACAGGAGAGTGACATGCCTGGAATGGCACCCAACACACCCCAGTACGCTAGCTGTCGGTTCCAAAGGTGGAGACATCATCCTTTGGGACTGTGAAGTACTTGCTAAAACCTGCTTCATAAAGGGGGTAAGCCTCTCTATGTGAGGAAGGGGTGGGAGGGAAAACTGGAGTACAATGAAATACTGCAGATAAAAACTGAGATCTGTTGTGAGAAGCACATGAGGGTCTCGGGTTTCAGAGTAGCCAGTTATGGGTAGGACTGAGATGCAACAGCATGTCTGTTCCCAAATCCCAGACTATTCTAGCACTGGGGAGAACTGAGGCATGGTGATTAAGTTCATAATGAAGCAGCACTTGGTCTGTGTGCTCAATAGAAAAATATTACAGCAACTGGCAAAACAGTTATCGTAAAGGGATGCCAGAAACAAGTCGGCAGAGGGGGTCTGTCTGCTTTAGGTCTCGATCTTTCTCTGCTCACCTTTTATTGTGCCAGATGAAGAAACATCTTTGGGGAGAAACAAGGTGCCTTTATCTCAAGTGAGAAACTAAGGTAGAATGAATGGTTTGTACAGCTGGCATACCCCCTCATTGCTGTATTCAGCCATTTCCATTCCAGCAGGGGCTCAAAGACTTTGTAACTTTTATCACCTTTCTAAATCCAGACAGACACACATTGAGAGGTCTATCCTCTAGAAATTTCAGAGTCACCTTTCTCTTTTTGTAAATAATGTGGTGCCAGACAGCAAGGAAGTAACTTGCCTGGGGACTGAAGGAATTGCAGATTTGTCCTCCAGGAGGGCAGCTCCTTGTTTAGACAGCCATCATGTGGGAGACATGGTTGTCTTTCCTGCTTAGAGGACTGTGGTGTGTTTCACTGTTACTGTTAAAGACACAGTAGTGCCTGCAGACTTAGAGAACACACTTTTCTCCTTTCCCATCACTCAGTGGATTTTTCTTTTGTTCATCCCCTTCCTTGTAGATGGGAGCTGGAGGGGCCATCACAGCAATGAAGTTTAACCCTTTTAACCCTAGTCAGCTGTACACTGCGTCAGTTGCCGGCACTACCACCCTGCAGGATTTTAATGGCCATACTGTCCGGGTCTTCACCAGCACCGAGGACTGGGAGTAAGAATACAGTAATGCTTTGGGCCTCTGTGTCCCGCTGGCAGAAGCACTACAGAGAGCAGGAGAAACAGAGAGAGATATGTTTGTCTCTAATATGTGAGAGCTGGGCTTCCTCTTCCCTGTATACGTCCTTTATCCTCTGAATTTCAGGGAGGCTCTTTTTCATTATTTTTCCTTGAAATGGGGTAGTGGGTAGGAAGAGCTTTTCACTAATGGGGAGGGACTATTTGATGCTGCTTACTTCCTGTTGTACATGAGAGAGTGGGGCTACCATGGATTTCCTCAGTTGTCTGTTCTTAAAACATCACAAAGCTCTGTGCCCTGGGGACCTTCTAGCCTCTTCACCTGCTAGCAGTGCTGCTTGTTGTCAGATGGTTTTTACAGGACAAGTCATAGTTCCCTCCATGCTTCTCCACAAATGCCACTGACTTCAAGCAGTGCCTGCCATTAGGGTCATGCCAATTCATCCCACTGAGCTTCTTGTGGTTATCTAAAATACCAAAATTAAGAGTCTGGGTTCCTTTAGGAGTGAGTGAAAAGAGGAGATGAATTGCTAGAAGCAGCAGTCAGAATTATCTTCTCAAGACTGGTGTTTTTTCTGTGGACTCATGAGGAAGCCTGAGTTCTTCAATTAGTTACTTGAGTTCTGTTCTTGAAGGTAAGTGAGAGAGTTTGAGTTAGCTTCCAGTTTCCCCCACCTAATTCCTTCTGAGTGGCAGCTTTTGTGGTTGCTTCTTAATTCAGCTGTTCTCCTGCAACCTTGTAATAGGGCAGAAGGTGAACCCAAGTCATGCTGGGATGACTGGTCAGGTGAGCAAGGAGAGATAAACTGGGTCCTGAGACATGAGGACCTTGTATCCCTCACAGGTGGGATGCCTGTCACAACAGCGATGCCTGGATTTGAATGAGCATGCCATCCTCCTCCTACTGCTGTGAGGACAGGCAGGCTCTGTGGGCAGGCCTTTTTTTATCTTCATTGATCTCTTGAAACCTAGTATTTACAGTGAGACTTTACTAAGTAGTTGTTCTGTGAGCAGCAGATGGAGTGCACTTGAGTACCAAAGAGTTTGGGGACTCGCAGCTAGCTCTCTTTTTTTTATGTCTTTGTGTAAGGTTTCCACCTTTCCTCAGTAGACAGGCTGGGGGAAAACAACAACGGTAACAATACAACACAACATAGAATATAAGATTCCTGTGCCATGGAGTTGGCAGTAAGATTTACACTTGGCTCCTCCTGCTTGTTGGTACCTTGAGAAAGACCAGATACAGTACTGGAAGCAGCCTGTAGGGAGCTAGTGAATGTAGCCTCTGTAAGAAAAGATGGTGCTGGGCTGAGATTTTATGTGGTTTATGCATGGAATGGTGCTGGTTTCACTTGCCACGTGCTAAGCATGGTCTGAGCCAGGTAGTTCACTGCAGATTAGTCCTACCCCCATAACAGAAGCAGCAGTGCTTGCTGCCAGTGAGGTTTGCAGCTCTAAGTGCTGAGGGTGAACTTGAAGGCTCAGAATGTATGTGCTCAGATTTGAAACAGGTTAGAAAAATAGAGTTCTTTTGTATGTGCTCTGCCAGAGAGCAGTGCTCGTACCTAGGGAAGCTGGCAGTATGTTCCAGGAGGTGACTGTTGAATTAAGGTTTTGACTTCCACTCTAACCTTGATGTCTCTTGGCTTTGTGTGTATTTCAGAAAGGGCCAGGAGATTCTCTCGGAGACATCAAATTCAGTCCTTATGAGGCAGAGAAGCTTTATGTGGCATCAGGTGATGGCACCCTAAGTCTGCAGGATCTTGAGGGCAGAGCGGTGCAGGTGATCTCTCGTGCCCTGGACTGTGGCCATGAGCATCATAATGTTTGGTGAGAAGAGGGCACTGCAAGGTTAATTCTCTATTCCTTGGGGTTAATGCTGTGTTGCTTCTTGAGATCTCCAACATCTTCATCTCTGCCAGTGTTAGGAGACTCTTGGTATGAATTGGTCCCATGGGGGAGCGTGAAGACAGGGTCCTGGTTGCTAGGCAGCCACAGGGCACTTAGGCTTTTGCATTAGCTGAGCGTGCTGCCTGCATCTTCCTGCGTTGCTCTCTGGTGATGCCATCTCCTATCTTGCAGATACTGACAGCTTTTCACTTTATGAAGTGTGAGGTGAGAAGAGCAGGGTAACTTCCTCCTCTTCATTCTTGTCAGTAGTTTGTTTTGTCAGTGACAGCTCAGGTAGCATCAGGAAAGCCACACAACATTCCTGCACAGTCTGAGTTTCAGATTACTGAGTTTACCCTGTGGCCCTTTTGCAGACTTCAGGCTCACCATGTTAATTTCCATGGTCTTGAATTCTTAGAATAATTTATCTTGCAAGTGAAGCTTTTGGAACAAGTTCCCAAAGGACCCCAGCTTTATTCTCACTGCCCTTCTCCTCCCAGGAGAGCTGGGATAAAGACATAGGACTTTATCAAATAAGTTTCTATTCAGTTTTGTTTCCTGGAGCATGGAGTTGAGACAGTTCAATATGCAACTTTTCAGTCCAAAGGTTCTGTCTTTACTGCTGCTTCAGTGTTTTGTGGAAAGTGTAATTTCAAAGCTGTTTCTCCGCATTTGTCGAAGTCCCAAGGATGTTCTGATCTTTCCCAAGGTATGTTCGTGTGCAGGCACCAAGTGGTTCTTCAGCCTCTATTATGTTCCACTGTTGCAATGTGTTACACTCCATCTAATAAGCACTTCAGAATGACTGTGAAGTTATTTCACATTTAGTCACCAACAGAAAACATTGCTGATAAACCATCCTTCTTCCTGCTACTCAGGCCCACACCACCAGGCAGGAGATTGTAGTTACAGTCTGTTGCAGTTTCCCTTGTCAGGGATGAGATGTGAACCAGAACTCCACTGCCTTGACTTTTCTCTAGGAAGAGCACTGATTTGTGTCTTTCCCTCTAGTTGCTGGTACTGCAGTGTGGACGTTTCTGCAAGTTGCCGTGCGGTGGTGACAGGGGATAATGTGGGCAACGTGGTCCTGCTCAGCACTTCTGGTGAAGAGGTTTGTATGGCTCCATGCAGCATTTCCTCTACAGAATCTTCATGGCTCGTGTGCTTTCCTACTCTGCAGGGACCCTGGAAAGAGGAGCAAGTGACTTGCAGCTCAGGAGATGAGTTCACTCATTGTCTGGGTGGTGAGAAGTCCTCCACTTCTGCCACTCAGTAGACATCTTTACATTGTTAAGTGTAATGGTAGTAATTCCTAAACAAGGAATTATTATCTGTCATGTGCTACCCTTCCTTAAGAGCACTCCTTACTAGCCAGAGTAATTAGAGTAATTATAGGGTACCCTGAAGATGTGAATACCCTCTGCCACCAGCCTTCACACTACCAGAAACTTGGTGCCCTGATGGGAGTCGTTTAGGAGGTACTGCTTTGCTGTACACCCTTCCATGACCTGGGGGTAGGCACGGAGCAGTAATGCAGCAAATATTGGGATGGAAATTGCACTCCTGCCGTTGGACACGAGAGGGCAGGCAGAGGCAGACTGAGTCTGGAGTAGTAGTGTGGGCCCTGCTTCAAGAGCCTGCGGTACTGTCACAATGGCACTGCCATCTCTCCTGCGTGTAAGGGTAATACCTGTAAAAGTTTGCTGTGCGATGAGCTGTGGCCAGAGACAGTTGTGTAAAGTAGCAGAGTCAGGAGTGCTTCAGGTGACTTGTCCTTATTCAGGGTTAGTTGCTGACTTACTTTTTTTTTCCCCCAAAGGAACATGACAGTCTTCTGCAGTTGGGAGATATCCATTATTCTAGGGAGGGTGGCCCAGCTTCAGCCTTTAGATTAGAGATAACCTTCTGGCTTTGTATAGAAATTTATTCATAGCTGCTTTGTGTTTATTTGTTGTTGTTTTTAATTGAAATATTTGTCCTACCCTCCTGTTTCTTTGTTTACATGTTTCTAGAAGCTAGTTATATCTCCTCTCACCTTTTTTACTTAGATAAACAAGAAAGGGTTTTTGGTTTAACATACAAAGCAGTTCCTTCCTTCTTATTATCTTGGCAGCACATTTTCTTTATGTGTTGCAGTTTGTTTAAATCTTTCTGCAAGTGAAAGGCTGGCACTGCATAAAGTCTTCCAGATGTGATCTTGCTTTGTACAGTGGCACTAATAACTTCCCTCCATGAAAGCCCGGGGTTGAGTTTTCTTTTCTCATAACTATAATAAACTGATGGATCAGAGTTCTTCCAGAATTAAGTAGTTATTTCTCAAGGTCATTCTTTTCCTTTCTTGCTTCCAGTGAATACACTCTTGGTGTATTTTCAAAGTTTTGTTACTCTATAAATGTGAGACCTCTTTACTCTGCAGTATTAGATTATCATTCCATTTCTTTACTCCAGATCATGATTTTTTTTTTCTGCATTATTTTCTGTTTGCTGCAGATCTGGAAGCTGAAATTGCATGGGAAGAAAGTGACTCATGTAGAGTTTAACTCCCGATGTGAGTGGATGTTTGCCACAGCATCTGTGGATCAGACAGTCAAAATCTGGGACCTCAGAAACATCAAAAACAAAACAAACTTTCTTCATCTGCTTCCACATGAGAAACCTGTCAATGCAGGTGAGTTAAGGATTTCAGTGCATAGATGTCTGCAGAGAGTCCACTTGGCTCAGCTTTTATTGTGGTAGCAGTGTTAGGTTTTGCTCAGATTCCAAGTTGCATGGTAATGAAAGTAAGGAAGCTGTTGGGAATCTGTGGGCAGAGGTAGGGAGGTGGCTAGGGCAGCTGCAGCACCTTCTTAAGACTTCCCATACAAACTGTGACACTGTACCTTAGAAGTCAGTTTGGAAGCAGCAGTAGCTGAGATTAGAAAGCTGAATTTATTGGGGCAATCCCTTTGACAAAAGCAGAGAATGGAACTCAAACCTCTGTTTCTTGGATGCAACGTTACCAGTTCATGGAAGTCCAAACTGCAAGTGTCCATGTCATTATTTCACTCTTTCCATTTGAATGAGCAAGTTCCTTTCTTTGCAGTGTTTTCTCCTGTGATTCTGAAATGAGAAAAATTATTATTCTTAGGTAATCCAGCATGGTAGGTTTCAGCTTACTTCTTGTAAAAGTTTTGAGTTTGTTTGAGACAGGTAGTCTGTTTTGTCAAAGTCTTGTCTGTTGGGACACACAGCCATATTTACATCCCAAATAAAGAAATAGTAATGGATTTTCAGTCAGCGAAATGTGACACTTACGTTTCTTGTCAGTCACAGCATTGTGATCTTTAGTTTGCCTTATTGTTCCACTTTCCTAGCTTACTTCAGCCCAACACATGGTGCCAAGCTTCTGAGCACAGACCAGCACAATGAAATCAGGGTTTACTCATCTTCGGACTGGACTAAGCCACAGCATCTGATTCCACATCCACATAGGCAGTTTCAGCACCTCACACCTATTAAGGTGAGTTAAGTGTAAGAGGAGCATCATGCTTCGTGCTAGCAGCTGTCTGCAAATCAGAAATGATCTGATTTCTGGTCAAGATACTACACTGATGGGTGGATATTTACACTGCTGCAACTCCCAGTGGAGCACTGTTCCTCAGGCTGTGGGTGGGATATAGTAGGAGTTACTCCCAGTGTCAGTTGTCTGGATTGTGTCAGTGCTGAGCTTTGTCCCTTTCTCTAAGCTCTCCATTACTCTGTTTTCTGATCAGGCAACGTGGCATCCTCGCTATGACCTCATTGTCGTAGGTCGCTACCCAGACCCCAAGTTCCCCGGGTACACGCTGAACGAGCTGCGAACTGTGGATGTGTTCGATGGAAACACTGGCGAGATGGTTTGTCAGCTCTACGATCCAAATGCTTCTGGGATCATCTCGGTGAGTTGAGCACTGCAGCTGAAAGGGCTGTCAACAACACTGCTCTGTCTCTGGGAAAGAGGCATGGGTTAGGGACTAGAACCATATCCAGTTTACTTGTGACAGACTCATGCTGTCATGGGATATAGCTGCCAGCTAAAACTGCTGACTCAAGCAGGGCTCGTCCATGGTCCTTTGTGGGTTTTTGTGATACTCTTAGAGAACACTGGTTTTTCCAGATGGTTTGTTGCTGTTATATAAGCTGTGGTGCTCTTATGACTGTTACATAAGCAGTGATGCTCTTACAGACTCTGTGTTTTCATTTTCAGCTGAATAAATTTAACCCTATGGGAGACACACTGGCCTCTGGCATGGGTAAGTAAAGAGAACCTGGGGCACTAAACATGTGTGGGTTCTAGACCCAGAAAAAGGCTGGCTTGTTACTCCAGATTAAAGCAAGTTGTGAGAAACGTTTTCCCAAAACCCACTTCCTAGTAGCCCTTTATGACTTCCTACATCTGTGAAGGAGATCAAGACCTTCCTTTCAGTCTTACACCTTTGCACTTGGGAAGCAGTTAGGTAGTCATCTCCTGTGAACCATTACTGAGAACATCATCTGCAGTGAGAAGCCTCCCTGCAGCTGGGAGCCGCTGCCACCTGCTGTCCATGAAACAGTAGAAGAAAACAATGGAGAGGGGAAAGCCTTTTCCAGCTAGGCTGTACTGTTTCCCTTTGTTTAACTTACCTCATTTCCTAGGCTGCAGAGCCAAGATTAGTCAGTTTTTCAGGCTGTGTGGGATTAAGTTAGCTGGTTGTAGATTTAGGTCTTAGACCTGTGATGGATGAGACTAGGAATTACTTACATTTCTTAGTTAGATCAGATTTCTGTGGCTATGTGGAGGTAGCATCTGCAGTAACTATTTTTGCATCCTCTATACTTTGGAAATACCTCAGAACAGAAAAAGTCTTTTGAATTTCTGGCATTCAAGTGACATAACCTAAGGTATTATGATTGATGTAGAGTTTCTGATATACAGTATTTAATTTTTTTTCTCAGGCTTTAATATTCTGATCTGGAACCAGGAGGAGATGGCGGCCAAGAAGCATGAACATCTTTTGAAAGCCATGACAGACAAGGAGATTGAACCATGAGAGAAAAGGGGATTGGAAGGTGGAGTTCATCCAGATGTGGAGGGCAGAGGCAGGCAAACCCTGGCACTAGCAAACTCAAAAGCTAAGTTAATGTCTGGGGAGCTGGAGGAGATGAGAACAAAAAGCAGTGATTCTAAATTCCAGGGAAGGAAGTGAAAAGAGACGAGTCTAGAGAACTGATTTAGTATTTCGATCCTTTCTGAATCCCAGGGTACAAACTCAGTTGTTGGCAATGGGCAGTATAAGCCATGCAGAGAATTAGACTTTGTCCTTCCTCCTCGGATCTGATCTTGCTTCCCTGATCCTCTTGGCCTCCCCTTCTAGAAAGTTGTGTCAGTACTTGGTTCCTCCAAGTGGAGTTACTACTCGTTTTCTGAGGCACTAGGAAAACTTAAAAGATGTTCCCAGATCTTGCTGAAGTTACTGCTTTCAGTCTACCATATCTGATTGTCATCACTTGTCAGAGGTTACCATTTCCTGTAGTCTGCAGTGGAGCAGCTCATGACAGGGTCCCCAGGCTGTTCTAGTCCAACCAAGCTGAGAAACCATCTGCTAAGAGGATTGACATCCTGAAAATATAGAATGTTCACAGGGGTGAAGTGATGGATAGCTTGGGTAGCCTAGGAAACATCAAGCTCTCCCATATGCAAGCTTGGAAAATGTGTGTTTGTCAAGACATCAGGCTTAGCCTATTCTCTGCTTGCAGCTGTTTAACTGGACCACAAAGAACATGATGTCAGAGGTCTCCATCATGAATTGCAAGGACAGTATGGAGCTGGGCACCTACCGATTCTGTGGTTTCTATTTTCAGAGTTCTAGGCTGTTTCTTGCCAATGATGAGGTAATTTTTTTCACCCATGCCTATGTGCTTCAGAATGTTTGGTAAGAGTGTTATAAAGCAGAAATGAGGGATTTCTTCCAAATACCCCTGCTCAGAGCCAAATCTCAAGACTGTTGTTAAACAGTTAAGTTTTGCTTCTAGTTTGTTTACAAGGCTGCCTGGGGCCTTGCTGCTGTCCCAGAGGTTGATGGATGGGATGGGCTCCAGGCCTGTGCAGATTCTCCACATTCACGTTTATAGTTTTGCAATATTAATATCAATAAAATTTTGTACTAAATTAAAATTCTTTTGTAGAGTGGCTGCTTTGAGGATACTGCTGAACTGCTATTGTAGGGGACAAGTTTGAAACCTTTCTACAGGAGGGCTATGAGACGTTCAACAGTGGTAGAAGTACCAGTCATAGCACTGGGTCTACAGTGGACCCCACTAAGTTGGACAGGATGCATCATCAGCTGTATCTATGCATAGCTGCTGCAGTCAAAACCAGTTCATGTCAAATCTCCCTGTGCTATATGTGGGATTGTGAAATGGAATTCCTTTAGGAGGGGGTATGCTGCAGTAAATTCTGCCTGCTTTCCAACATTGAGCACATTGGTGCTAGCCCTGTGAACTCTTAATGAAGAAGAAGAGTAGAGTTTAGTGCGAAATTTATTTTAATAATGAAATGTATTGGAACAGGTACAGAAAGTCATTCACAGTCAAAATGTCTAAATCATCATAGAAACCTTTTCTCTGTGTGTGCAAAATTTGGTGCCTTTAAAAATAACAAGTCTCGTCCTCTTAAATGCACTTTTTATTACCTCTTTCTTGTGCCTGTTCTCACAGGCAGTTGCTTTTTCTTTATGACTGTCTTGCTGTGCAGGAGACATAGTTTGTATCTTCAGAGGACAAAAAGGTGAGGAAGATGCTGAGAACAGCAAGCTGCTTCTGCTGATTTAGGGTTCCCATGCTGGCAGATGCCGATTACGGTGTGGAGAAAAGTCCCCATGGTACTCCTTAAGGGGAACAAAAGGGAATGTTTGTAACCTAAGAACTGGCTTCTGCATCTAAGAGGGGAAGGGAACTGCACCAGAAAGGGAAGTAAAAGTAGGAAGTGAATGTGCAGTATCACCATGTGAAGGGCCCGTGCTCCTGGTGCCTGCTGCAGTCTCTCATTTTCTGCCAAAAACTACAAGGCAGGTGGTGAGCACTTGGTGTGAAGGTCTGTGCAGCAGCTGCAGTGCGCAGAAAGGCCAGGCTGGAGAAAGAATCACACTTTGGACAAAATGCCCAAGTGTGACAAATAAAGGAATCCACAGTCACCTGCCAGCTCTGATCCTTAATGTTTGTTTGTTGTCCATCCAGTAGGGAAGATAGGAAGAAAAACAATAGAACTTGGTATTTAACCTAGTCTTAGGTAAACAGCTCTGCTACATCTCTTAATTACAGCTTAAAAATGTTCTGCTAGTAAAGCATATTCCTTGGGCTGAAATTTGGACTACTTGGAGTACTGGATACTCCCTTTAATAGGTCCTTGAAGTTCAGATGTGGGAAGTAAAATTGACACTGTTCTTTAGACAGAAACGAAGTTTCTTATCTAGGGGGACTTTTCTTTCTAGAGCCAACATTGCACAAAAAATTGAGTGTGGGTTTGCTATGGTCACAGGCATTGCTCTCTCTCATGAAGCTCTTAGAGCTTCTTTGGGTTCTACTCTGATTCTACTCTGAGCCAAATCCTAGGATTGATTGAAAACTGCTATGTTTTCAGTCTTGTCCTGATTTCAATACAGTCCTCTCTTGAACCACAATGTGAAGAGGGGAAAAAACCCCAGTTGCCGACAGCAACCTCAAGAAACACTTTACATATCTCCCATCATCTGCAGCAGTTCCCTCTGCATGGACAGTAGGTGAGTCTTGGTGCATTGCTGGGGAGCTGCACCCTCAGCTCAAGCCCAGCCACCATCAGCAGCCATATGGTGCGAGGGAAAAGCACTCCAAGTAGGTTGACCCTGAAGAGAAATGCAACTGGATGTGGCAGCTGCTGGAGGCCCAAGCTTTTCTGCCACAGTCATGGTGAGTAGTAACTTTTTACAGTCACTTGAAAGGAGGAAAACTTCAAACTGGCCATGTTGGGAATCCCAGACTGGGTAAGCTGTATGAGGACCGGGGCACCACACAGTATATTGGCTTCAAAGTTAAGGTGTCATTTTCTTAGAGTAGCTCAGTTCTTCTCAGTTCTTTCTAAAGGATGTCACCTTTAGAAAGCATCCAGAAATCAAGTCCAGCATTGTCCTGGGATGCAAAGGCCAAAATGGAAGAATGCTGAGTAACTGAAGGTGCCCAGTCATCCTTAGGGGCAACACAGCTCCCTCCTACTGCCGGGGAAGGAGTTGAAGCAACTGTCAGGCCTGCTCTTCTCCTTCATTGGAAACGTGCCGGTAGCCAGGGGGCTGAGACTGTATGCGAAAGAGTACAGTCAAGAGGAGAATTATAAGGAGAAGGAGAATGGATCCACACACAGCCAAACCCACAAAGAGTTCTGTAAGGGAGAAAATAAGTGATCAGCATGGTATATCATCCAGACTTTCCCCTTCTGCCACACTCTGGTCAAGCCTGGGCTCACCTGTGTCATGGATGCTGCTTGATACCTTGCATTCTTGCTCCCAGTCCTGGGGAACAACTGGATCTGTGAGTTCCAAGAATCTTTGCAGTGAGCATTTATGCTGACAGCCAGGAATTGTCAGTGGGAACGGTTCCTTCCCACTGTCATTCCGGTAAAACATCTCCACGGAGAAGTTACTGAAAATGAAACACAGCAAGATTTTTTTTTTTTCTGTAGTTGAAGTCATCCCTTCCCAAAAACTCAGTGTGCACACCCTTTCCTTTATTGTGGTGACAAGTTTTCCTCATGAGAGTCTGCCACTAGGAGCAAGATTGCATGCCCCAAGAGTGGAGCCTAGCCTAGGTATCTAACCCTTGAAGTGAAATCACAGCAGACGTCTTTACTGCAGCCCTCACCCATCATCCTCTTGGTACAGTTCAAATAAATGACATGAGGCGTATGGTGCTTGGATCTTGTTGTAGACATCTAGAGCCATCTGCAGTGCCACAAGTGTGGTGTCATGCTGAGAAAGAGGGAAAAAAACCAAATCAGTTACCCTTAGGGATGTGGCAGGGCAGCTCAGACTGTACCAGTAACGGACAAGGCAGTGGTGAGGGGATGTCACCTTTTAACTTCCATCTGGAAAATGGGAGAGGAACTGTACTGCTAGAACAGTGGTCTGTGATGGTGCCAGAGAAAGGGAGGAAGTGAAATGGCCATATATATCCTGCACTGTTTTTTGAGAATTAATTTCTAGAGAGAAATTTGAAAGAGATGCTTGAGTTTCTAGGCAGTAGGCTGCTGGAAAGGGGAGATAACTGTATCCATACTTCTGAAATGTCACATTTGAGTAGCATAAACCCATCCACCAAATAAATAGAGCAATAGCTCCCCAAAGTCTGCCAGTCTCATTCATGAGCCTGAGCTAACAGGAACAAGGACACATTGGGAATTTTCCTCAGGGATCCCAGAGGAACGATGCCAGATACTGCATCTCCCACCCAGTCAGAGGCAAAGATGCATGTCCTGATCACTGCATGGGCTGTAGGGAAGCTAGAAAGGGTTAAAACTAGCACCAAGCCCAAATCCCCTGTAAGCAGGAGGAGATGGCTAAAAGCTAGCCCCAGCTCTGACTTACCGCTGAATAGGCAAGTAGTTTTAGGTTCTGATGGGCAGAAACATTTGCTGCTTTGGTTAGATTTTTCCTTATGTGATCCAGCAGGACCCCTGAGGAAAGAGAACAGCTGGTAAGAGGCAAAAGCCAGACAGAGCAGCATGAGGCTCCCTCCCTGGTGCACTCACCGCCTTGCAGACGAGCTTTTTCTACCCGATTGTGGATCCCAAACAGAAATTCAAAACCAAAGTCTTTTAGTTCCTTCAACTGAGTCATGACATCTGGTGTCACCCATCCAGGCAAATCCATTTTGTGTGCTTGCTAGAAAGAGAAACAGAATATTCATGTGCAGGTAGCATAGGTCGCAGATTAAACAGAGAATGGGAGGGTGTCTGGAGACCTGCCCATACTGCTGCTGCTTCCCTACACTATTTTAAATATGCAATATGCCCCTTTTCTATTTATGCTTCTGACCTCACACTGCTATGCTGCATACAAAGAATATATATGGGTTTTGATGTTGTTTCAGAAGATAGTAACGAGAAGAATAAAGATTACAACCCAGGAGCTACGTTTCTGTGAAAGCACAGCTGGAATGCAAGGTTATGTTGTAATTGATATTAATAATCTTAGGGCAATAACTTTACATGTGGCTGAGTCTGCCCTGCAGATGGCATGCAGTCAAAGAGAAAAAAAAAAAAAAGTCAGTGAACACAAACTCAGGGTTTCTGGTGTACCTGCACCTGTTTCCCTGGAGGCTCTGAGGGACACTGAAAGACCCTGGAGAAAGTTAGCAAGTGCTCTGTGGACATAGCAGTGGGATGCAACACTGACAAAGCCCTGTACTCAAACCCAGGAGTCCAAGAACTGAGAACCAAGAGAAAAACTTGCTTTGCAGCCAACTCATTACATGAAAGGCTTAGTTATAATGGCAGACAAACAGCAGTTGTGGTTTTTCAGCATTACTGAGAACAATTTTCTATGCCACATCCCATTAGACTTCCAGAAGTCGAGGCTGCATATCCTTAAGGGCCCATTCTGTCTGAGTGGTTCAGAGAAATTCCATCAGCAGCTTAGCTATTTAGTTAGTTCTTCATTAATTTCCAAAGAGAATAGCCGGTAAGTTCAGCTGTTTCTCAGACTTTTTTATTGTCTCCATCCAGATAGCAGAATGACACTACTGGCTCAGGTGAGAAGAACAATCCTCTTCAGGGCACTGTTTGCATGACTTAGAAAAAAGGAGGAAGACCAAAGGAGCTGAAGAGACCAATCAGCCTGAGGGTACAGTTCTCAGTGAGAAATACTCTTTCCTTAACAACATTCTGGTTTTGCTTTGGCACAGAGGGCTGTTCTCCAAGTTCTTGGGAATTATAGTGGTTGTCAGCTGGCCTTCCAGGCCCAATCTGCAAGCTCAGTAAGTGACTCCTGAAAATGAAGATTTGAAATTCTTGATCTCACTGACCAAAGGATATTTTGTTACCAACAGAAGTTGATTCACTGTGATTGTTATAAGGCAGGAAATCGGGTTTTTGATACAAAGGGCAAATTCACACAGTACAATGCAGCTCTGGACTGGAATATTCTCAGCTTGCAGCAACCCAAGCTGCTACTGTACATAACAAAGTGCAATTCCATGCCAATTTATCTTTTACACCCCCAAAACAGCGCGCACCACTGTATACCACTGCCAGCGAGCAAAGTAGTCTTGCACATCCATAGAATTAGTGTGACACAGGGTCAAAATGCTTTGGTTTACTGCATCCATAATTCACTAGTTTGACATGAAAGATGTCCTTAATTTACTTCATCACACTGTACAGTTATACACAGAGAAACTTTTGTGTAACAACTTCAAGTCTCCTGGATGTGTGACCTTTAGCTTTGCATTATCACAGCACAGCTAACCCAATTTCTGATTTTGTTTAAGTCTTCATGAGATGTGCTTTCAACAGAAATCAACTCAAATACAGAGTTTGGTTCCCCATCCCAGATGGTAAAGGGTAACATCTATCTCTAGAGCCTTTCTCTGACAAAGGGTCTTAAAATAGGTCAAAAAACAGACGTGAGTGAACCCCACTTAACTTAGCATTATTTTCTTTTAGATATGGCATTAACAGAAGCACAGAAAGAAAAGTGATTGATTTAAAGTAACAGAGAGGTAGAGGTAGGACCAGGAATAGTCCTAATTAAGGTCCCAACTTAAATAATAAAGTTAATGCTTCTCCAGTTTGCAGAGATCTCATTTTTACCTTTTTGGACTTAGGCTTGTCCACAGAGATCTAAAAATTTCAGACTGCAGTCATTTTCCAGTGACTTTCAAGAGATATTTATTATGCAGGTGGGACTTTTTCTGACTCTGACATGATATATATGTGAGCTATGAAGTGGGAGGTTATAGGGTGCAAAAATAGGTAATTCTTGGCACATGCCTCTAGTGAGTAGGAACTGTTATTATTCTGAAATTAGAACATTACTTCTAATTGTAGGGTGAAAAGTTGTTTCATGGGATTTTGTAAGATAATTTCCACCAAATCCAGTGAAGCCTAAAGACCGGATTCCAGTGGGTATAATATGATGGCCAGACTTACTTCACAGAACAGTGTGTCATACACACTCCATACACTCTCGAGAGAGATATCCCGGATCCCAGTCTCCTTTGCCACCATCTGCAGGAATTTCTGTAGGTTTGAGAAAAGAGAAAGGCCTTCAATTTTCTAATCTCATACTGTATTACATGCACTGGTATCCCTTCCCTTTTGTCAGAGCTCTGATTATATGGAGGAGATAACTACAAGCCTAGAACCACCTTGTCTCATGCAAATAATCACTTACCCAATTCTCTTTGGTCTTATTTATGTATTCTGCTGAATGTCGTGTTTCAGTCTGGAGCTGTTCATACCGTGGACAAGGGGTCAAAGGGAACTTCAGTAGCTGGGCAGAGACAAGAGCAGCCAGGTCACCAAGAATGCTGGAGTACAGAATTTGCAGTAAACACGCACAACTTTAATGAAACCCTGACTGCATCTACAAAGAGCCTGAAGTACTGCCTGCTGACATACTCCAGACCATGTGTGGTCTGCTAGGTCTGGTTGCACCTGACATGTTGAGTGAACACAACCCTTCAGTTCTCTCATCTTTTTCTGAAAATAGGAAAACCTCTGCAAGGTAGGTCCCAGGAGAAGTTCTGCAGCAATCAAGACTGCAGCAAATATTTTTGGACACTACACTACTTGAGCAGTCAATACATGTCTGTGAGATGAACTTACCCTTTCGTCAGACTCGGGCACTGTATGCACAGGGATAGGCTGCCAGGAGATGTTAGGGTTGAACATCTGTTGTCCTCCTGGGGGATAGAGGCCTGCCAGATTGGCCTCTGCACTCATCAGTGTCCGATCACAGTCCGTGCTGCGGATGAAGATCTGCCAGGACAGGGACAGTGCACCATTACTAACGCTCCTGCAAGTGGTGATGCTCAGGCACAGGACGATGCACTTGCCCAGGAACGCTGCCAAGTGCCCTGCAGCTGCTCACGGACAACAGGGGAACAGGCGTCGAAGGGACCAAGCCTGCTGGTGTCAGCCTGGACAAAACTGTAAGGATGCACACAAAGTCTGCTGTCCAACACTGGAGCTGTCTGGTCTGGATCAGTGGGATACCCAGGTGCACTGTGCAGAGGTTAGAGATAGAAAGGAGTCTGAGTATGAACAAGAGTCAGAGAAGAGGAAGACAAAGATGCAGAAAACTATGGGCACAGATAGGAAATGCACTGTATTTGCAGAGCAGGACTGGGGCAAACTCCTGCATTCTGTTGTCAGTTCTAGGAATGACCGACTGTGCTCAAGAAAAGAAATGGCTTCTTCAAGCCTCACTTTTTCCATCTGAGAAACAAAGACAAGAGTGATCTGACTAATAGGAAAGAAAACAAAAACAGGGAGGCCTGGGATTTTATCTGATCATCGTGGGCTCTTGGGATTAATGGGCCAAGACTTTACCATTCCAGAGCTCAGAAGGGAGAGATCTGAGCCAGAAAAAAAGGAGAAATTAGAAAAATACAGGAATGTTCAGAAGGTCAAAATGGCAGAACTTTAGTATTCTGGTATCTGTGTACTGAAAACAGTTAAGGGGAAACTGGAGAGAAACCAGTGATAAAACAAGAGGAACAACAGGAAATCATAAAAGAATGTCCCAGAAAACAGCATGCCCAATCTGAAACAAGAGTAAAAAGCCTGAAGAATGAAATATAATGTAAAGATAGGGATTTTTTTTAAATGTTAGGAGAGAAACATATATATATATATACTCACTCTGTATAATCTCATGTGAAGTGTACCTCAGAAACTTTACAGTCACAAGAAAAAAAATTCAACTTGTCTTTTCTCTGACATCAATGTCTACCCACTTTTACCGCTTAACTGTGACTTGAAAAAACTGACCCTGTACTCATTAGACAGGTTTGCTTTTATCCTTGGTAAGCTCTGAAGAAGTAAAAAGGAAATATTTTAAAAGATAAGGACCTAATTCTAGAAGTGTCATAAAAACCCCAAACAATTAAGCTCTGAGTGTACATGCTTTCTTCAGCACCTTTTGCCAGGCTCCAGCTTGTCGCTGAGTCAGGTGACAGACGGTCATATGGTGTCACCCAGAGGCGACACTTCTTACAAGGGAGGTTGCTCAACTTGAGCAAGGGTTCAGGCTTGGTTAGCAGAACAGCTTTTGTTTGCACATGTCTTGGTTTGTTTTTCTTTCTCAAGCAAGACAAGAAAAACAGTTTCAACTCGCAAAATCTGTGTAAGAGTCAAGTATGTTTGGAAAGGAACTACTGAGCATAGCTGAAGGATCTGTGTTTGTGCCCATGCTGGAAGTTTTGCTGATGAAGTAAATGTCAAAGAAGGGATGTAATCTGAACTGTGACAAGCTGAGTTCTTACTGGGAAGCCCTAGAAGGGGAGAAACAAGGAAAAGTATATGGGGATTCTCAGTTTGCCCCATCTGTTCAATCAGCTTAACTGAGCTCAGATAAAATAACTGAAGTGGTGCAGAGCCTGTAGTGGGACAAGGGGCCTTGGCTGCCTGTTGTGCATCTGAACCAGCTGCTTGTCTGGACATTTGTTCATGTTTCAATTGACTAAATACCAGTTTGATTAACTAGCAGGAGTACTTGGGAGGATTTTTGATTTCCCTACTTTTTATCTTTTATAATTTCCCCTGTGCTTAGCACAGTTAGTATGGTTCCACAAGGGCTCTGTGACTTTTTTCAAAAGAAACCTATCAGTTTCTCAAGAACTATTATAAAGTGTGAGAACATCCTAATGAGAGAGAGTGGAATGAATGGCTTTGGGTTACTGAAGCTGTCAGTACTTTACAGGTGAAAGGAAATGAGAGGGTCATTGCGGACCAGTAACTACTACTTATATCTACAGGTTCTGGTGAGATTGTACCTCAAGTGCACTGGGGAGGGCAGGGTCATTCTTGTGAGCTATTGTAACATAGAAAAAAAATCTCACAAGCTCAAGTGAGAAAAAAATACCAGCTACAACACACGTTGCTATTTAGTTCGCTGGACTTCAGAGTGGGCGGCTCGAACAGTCTCACAACTCTGGCTGGATTTGCCTTCGCACCCGCTGCGAGGGCAGCGCTGAGACGCGGCCGATCCGTGCCCCGCGGCTAGGCTCAGCACAGAGCCTACGCTTGGGCCCTTCTTCTTCCTGCGGTGGGAACAAGCTAAGGAACGAAAATACTTGGAGACGAGGCCCGGCGCCGGCGTTTCCCTTCCCAAAGGAGCCACCCGCAGCCCTGGCCCGCGCGGCAGCCGAGAGCGCCGCTCCTCGAGCCGCGGGGCTGGCACTGACCTCCTGCCGCCGGTACGTGTCGCTCAGGAAGTCGCGGTAGCGCCGCCGCAGGGCCTGGCCCAGCTCCCACTGCTGCCGCATCCCCACCTGCAACGGCACCGGGCGTCACAGGCAGTCCGGACACCGGCCCGGCCCCCGCCGCCCGTCCCGCCCCGCTCGCACCTGCGTGAGCTGTCCGAATCCCTGGGGCCAGGCGCTCTCCTGGTACGGGTCCCGCGGGAAGGCCTTGATGGGCGAGCGGTCTCCGTGCCGGTACACCTGCGGGCGGCAGCGCGTCACTCCAGCCCGGCCCGGCCAGCCCGGCCCGGCCCGGGCCCCCCCCGCGTCCCCACGTCCCCCTCACCAGCGTCACGAAGCGGAGGCTGCGGGCCCGGGCGGGCGGCGGCTGCAGGCACAGCGCCAGGAGCAGCAGGACGGCACCACCCCGCCCGCCCGCCATGGCGCTCGCACACCGCCCGGAACCGAGCGCCGCCGGCCGCGGGCCCGCGCGGATGCGGTTTCGCAGCGCACAGCCCCGGCCGCGCTCCCGGCGCTGCGCCCGCCCCCGAGGAGGAGGATCCGGGCGGCGGGACGGCCCCGCTCAGCCCCCCGAGCAGCTGCGTCGGGCCCGCCGGGGTGGCGGCGTTGACGTCTGCCGTCAGCCCTGCGGAGGCTTCGCCCCGGGCTGCAGCCGCGGAGGCACTCGGTAGGAGTGGGGGGCAGTGAGGGCGCAGCGGTGTCACCCCCGCCGCGGCTTCGCTCCAGGACACGAGGTTTCACAGCGTTCGGACGTTGTCCGTGTGCTGCTGGGTGAACTCGCGGACAGAAATAGGGAAGGCGCCCTGGCACGCACAGCCCGGCAGCAGCGGCGCCGTGGGTCGCTAATCTTCGCATCCCTTGGGTCAGCCTGAGGATGCTTGTGTGGAGTGGAAAGCTTCTGCTGCTCCTGGCTCCTGGCAGAGAGGCTGCCCAGTGTTGGCGGGTTTTGCCCAGTTTTGGTAGTTCTTTACGAAACTTGGTCGAATTAGACGAGTGTGAGACGAAGCCCAGCTTCTGCTGCCGGCTATGCATCCGCGGGATCATTGGCCGGGGATCTCGTAGGTGCCGTGTAGAGGGAAAAATCATAGGCAGTTAAACGAATTTAGTGATACTTAGTGCTTATCTCCACGCAGAAGTGCATAGAGGGAGGTGAGTGTGTGAGGTTCTCAGCTTTCTCTTTTTTAAGAAAAGAAGGAAACATGGTTCTCGCGTTCCCAAAGAAATCTTGGAGTCATGAAGCACAGCGGCTCGTAACCCAGCTCTTTTGTACCTGTTTATTTGCTTAAAACTTTCCGTAGTTTGCAGCGTTAGGAAGTTGGGTGTAAGGTCTTAATAAAAGTGCCAAATTGTTTGCGAAGCAGAGGGGTTATGTCAGGGCAGGGTTGGTGCAATACGCGAGGTTCAGCTGGACGGAATAACGTGTTTAGTTTGCTCATGCTCGAATGCTTAGTGAATTTGAACTAAATTCTATTTCATATCTCTAGGACAGCACGAAGCCGCGTTCTTTTTTTTTGTTTGCCGATACCGCACCACTGAGGAGGTTCTTAGCGGGTGCTGGAAGGAAAAGGTTCTCTGCAGAGGGGGAGTGCGCGCTGTTCCTGCGGCACCTGCTTTGGGATTGTTCTGTCGTTGCTGCTGGTTTTGCTGCGCTCCTGCGGGCTGAGCTGAGCGCGGGCAGGCGACAGAAGCTCGGTGAGGCCGGCGGGCGCGGCGCGGGAGGAGGCTGCAGGCGCAGGTGGCTCCCGGCCGGTGGGACCGCGCGGGGCCCGGCGCCTCCGCGTCCCGCAGGACCCGCGGGGGCGGAGCGGGGCGG
>VWPU01004087.1:0-48286 GCA_013398955.1 Callaeas wilsoni | reverse complement strand
TTTGTGCTCATTTTTATATTTATCTGTGTCCGAGGTGGAATTGCAATGCAGACTCCCTGGTCCCAGTGCTTCCCTGTGGCTGTGGCGTGTGGAGGGCAATGCTCACTGGGTGTTGCTGGAGGGCTCGTGCTTTGTGCTCGGTCTCTCCTCCTTGAGGCGAGACCCTGGAGTATTTTCACCCAACAGAAAGTAAGCATGAAGGCGAGGAGGTGCTGCACTGCAGAGTGCAGGTATTGTATTCTGTATTCTCCAGTTCTGTATTCTCCAGTTCTGTATTCTCCAGTAACTTAAACTTGAGTGAACTAGGAAGAAATTGGAGGTTTTGTAAAATGGTGCCTCTTGCACCTCCGCTTCAGTGACAGCAAGCTGCAAGTTGCCTACACACCACAGGTTAAGTTGTCAAAGTTGTTCTCTTCCCTAATGCTTCTTATGACAAATACTCCTAATTGCTTCTTCCTTTCATACTTTTCCGTGCCTCCTGGCTAAGACATCCGTCTGTAGCCTTTACAGTTTGTCTTTCAAAGCTTGGCCTCAGTTGTGTCTATCTGTGTTTTCTGTTTCTTTCTAGCTCGAGCGTCCCCTCCCCATCTCCCCATCCCTCCGTGCCTGCAGAGCAGCACGCGGGCACCTGCCAGCTGCCGCGGAGACTGAGCTCTTCCCACCTTTCCCGACAGCTGAGCCGAATGCTGTCCTGTGCTGTCTACACCTCGTGCATAAAGATGCGCCACTTCCCGCTCTCTGGATAACCCAAAGCACGCCTGCCACATTGAAATGGCATCACCAGCTATGGGGGGAAAATGCGGTAAAGGAGAAAAGAAAATGAAACCAAACATGGTTTGTCTCTTTTGCAGAGGTGGGTCCAAATTTTATACCTCCTGAGCCAGACCTCCCTAACGTGTACGGTGGTGCTAATTTGAGTTGCGAACCCATGATTACTTATTTAAGAAATCTACATATCAGTGTTGCAAGAAGGAGACTTTGAAAGCCTTTTAAGTATCTTTCTCATTAATTTACTTAATCCTCTGATCTTGCCTTCTTTTAAGTTGTTTATTTTTAAAAGAAAGACAAAAGTGAGTTGGAAAGCTTTGTTACTAAAAGAGAAGTTTTTAAAACTGTATGGGATACAAAGTAATTAAGAGAATATAAATATAGGTGCAAACGGTACACAAACACATGGATTTGGTGTGCCGGGAGAGCTTCTCCACTGGATTTAAAGGGAAGCAGTGGACAGGGTAGCAGAGCACTGGTAGCAGACCACTGCTTCAGCCAAAGTAAAACTTTGCTTTCTAATGTTTATTGTAGTTTTTCAATATTTTTAAATGCACCGAGACATGAAAATAAAAGGGTTTTTTTGTATTATAGAAGGTGGAATCTAATTCCATATCTGATCAGAAGTTCAAAATTTTCACACTATTTTTCATTCTGAGCAGTTTTATGGCCGTTGTCAACAGTGCCCTGACATTTCACATTCCTGCACTTCAGGGTGCTCTGCTTGGGATGTGTAAGGAGATTTCTTTTTCAGAAAGTAAGTTGCTCAGCCATCTCTGCAAAGCAGGTCCCTCCACCATGCTAGACACCCAAAAATAAACCACCAGAGGTACCCAAATCCATTCTTTTCTTGTAAAGATTTTACTCAGCTAACTGGGACAGGGCAGGCCTGAATTTTGGATGAAAGAAAACTTAGATGAGCAGGGAAGTTGTTCCCCAAGGACTATATCCTCAGTGATACTATGAGCCAGCAACCCCCGTAGCTTTCAGCATCTCTCATGATCAGACTGGATGTCTTTTGCCCGAGGCTGAAAATCTCTTCCTCTCTAAAACCAAAGAGATGTTGGCTGTGAGTTATGATTAGTAATAGAGTCCATTTGTGGTGAGGTGGGGGGAAGGGGAGATGATGGACCCAGAATCATAAGACTTTATGTGCTCAGCTTATTTCCAAACAACCACAGACGACGGCCCTGGTCTGGGTAGTTCACTGATTGAGGACAAAAACAAGGAGAGAGCACAGGCAGAACAAACAAACAAATTATATGTAAGTAGTTTGCACTCTTTATAAGTGGCATAATTGAAATATAGCATGTTGAAGGATAAACTCAGGGAGTTACACTGACTAAAAGGCCTCCTGGAAGAAAGATCAAAATTGCTGGGTTGTCAGGAAAACAACCCTGAGCAAACACATTGGCAAAACAAAGTGGGAAGACATCCAAGTGCCTGCTCAGAGCATCAGCACCCAATTCCTTTCACCCACTGAGGAAGAAGATGGGAGCAGAGTGGTGCTGACAAAGGTGTCAGATACTCCTCCGAGATCAACTCTCACCAGTGTGTCTGGGTGAGCTGCTGAATGAAAATGTTCCAAATTTGGAGGCCCCGAGAGGGGGTAGGTTGTGTTTGGCCAGGCTCTAATTGCATCCTTGCATTACTGTGCAATTAATTGCTGCCGTGGTCTGCTTGAGAGGAGGGAGTGTGCCAGCTCCATTCCTGGGCAGCCCCGGAGGCTGGAGGAGCTCATGGCTCTCGCTCCAGGGGGTGACCTACTCGGATGGCTCTGCAGCTCTGCTGCCAGCCCTGCTGGCAATACTGGTCTTCCCAGGATGATGTGCTTTCCTCCTGCGGTGTGGTTCTCTTAGCAGGCATTAAAAGTTTCAGAAATTGCATAGAAAATGTAGGGCAGGGAGAACACATAGATTTTCACTGATTTTATGTATCTTAGGAAAGAGATGACTGCAGAAAAAATGCAAGCACAGTTTTCCCTAGCATTTTGTATAAGTGTTTTCAGTGCATACCTCAAAAGGAGGCAGTGTCTTGCAGAAAATACAAATAATTCCCCTACAGAAAGGAAAAGAATAATTTTGCTCTTGCTTTACAGATCACTATAGTTCTGATGTCAAGAACAGAACAGAAAAATAGCACAAATTCCTGAATGCAAGGAAAAGCAGTGTTTAACCCCCAAATTGGGATGTGGTCCTCATTTCTAACATGTCTCTCACTAAATTCTTGCCTGTAGAAGAGAGATGAGAAGGATGATGACAGATTTATGACTCCCAATGTCTAATTGCCAGTGTTGGCTTCAGTGACCAAATGGTATCATGGAGGTCTGGGGCACAAAGAGTGGGTGCAGAAGAAGGAGGCAGAGGAGAAGCTCCCCATGAATCCCAACATTGAATAGTCAGTCCTTTGCTTGCCTTGTTTAACTTTGGCAGCAGCACCGGGGATTTTTTCCTGAGTGTTCCTGAGGTTTCAGGTGTAGGCTGGCTCCTGGATTCTTGCAGGAGATTCCTTTTATTCCTGGCCATCCTCCCAGTCTCCTGGGGAGCAGCTGCAGCACACGACAGTTTTTCCAAAGCCTATGAGTGGCAGACAGCCCTTGGCCAGCCCAGAGGAGCAAGCAGCCTCTGCCAGAGCACATCTGGGTAAAAACTAAGAGGGTAAGCCTGGATAGTATGTCTGTACTTCATCTGGAAACCCCACCAAGGGCTAAAGGGGCTCAAGGTTCCTTTGCCTTGGAGCTCCTCTGTCCTGGGCACCTGGCGGCTGATGCCACGTTGTGCTGCAGGCAATTGGTGTATGTATCACAGAACCATGGAATCATTTAGGCTGGAAAAGACCTTTAGGATCGCTGAGTTCAACCATGAAGAACACGTGTGGCCTGATTCCAGTAGTTCATTTCTTCCTCTGCTTAGCAGGACCCACTTTGGGTTTATGGGCAGTAAGGGGGCAGAGGAAGAGGACAAGCAGATGGGTGGGGGACATGTCAGGTTCTGCCTTTGTGGGCTTCAATATTTATTTTATATCAAATACAGGCATTTGCATAAATATAATGCTATGCTGAAAAAAACTGTGCAATGTCACCTCGGTGTATGTGACTAGACACACTGAAAAACAAGGTTCCCTGGTTACACTGGGTGGGACCAGCTGGCACTCAATCTCTTCATGTGAACCTAAAAATACTCATAGGTCAGGGCTATGAAAGAAAAGAACCTTTTTCCCAGTCAAGCCTTTTTGTCAAGAAGTAGAGTAAAAGGTTTTATTTATTCTAGTGATTGAATCACTGCACAGAGAAAGTCCCCACAGCGAAGTATTTTCATGATTGTTCCAGGCTGAGGCACCAAGAGGATCCAGTCCAGTCCTCTGGGAAGATGCCGGTGGCAGTGGGCTTTTAGTAGGGATTTATGCCACCTGGAACAAGTAAACTAAGTCCTGCAAGTTGAGCATCTTAACCAGTTACCATCTACAACCTATCTGAGAACTGAAGTTCTTGCTACAGCTTGGCAAAGTTATCTCAAGTTTGAAATGATGAGGAAAAATCTGTCTGATCTATTTTAACAATTTTCTTTGGGGACCCTTTGGTTAGCTATTTTTCATGCTGTGTTTTCACCCAGCCACATAAATGAGCCAGGCACATGTTTAAGTTTGAACCATTTATCCGTCTTGTAATATCTAAGTATCCCATGCAGATGATGAACAGCCTGGGCTGGCCTGCTGCTCTGCCTCATCACCCCTTTTGGAGCACAACCTGTGCAAGGGATATGAGGTGAGGGGGAGTCAATTTTGCCAGGGAAATTATTATCTTGGGGTTTGCTTTATGGAAAAGAAAGGAGGAGAATTTGAGAAGGGACTGGATGTTCTCCCCACCCTTCCCCACCCCACCCGCTGCTGGTGGGCTTTGTGCCTCCTTCCACACTACATGTGACTCAGCCCCAGCAAACTCCAGAAGCTGGAGTCCTTTGACCAATGTGATCCTTTCTCTTTTGTACCTTCTCCAGAAGACACACACACATCCCAGCCAGCGACTGTGTCTCCAGAAGGGCTGAGCTGGGCACCTCTCCAGAGGCAAGGCCAAGTTACGCTTGGGACGGAAGGCAATAAAGACTAAATAGTGTTTACCTTATGTTTCTCATTCACAGCCTGCCTTAAATCATTTGTAACAGGGCCGGGGGGGGAAGGGGGATGATATTGGGATTGTGTGCAGTCCGAATGCCAAGAAGTGCTTTCGCCGTCCCTGGAGATGAGCTCTGCGGAGCCTTGCAGGGTGTGATCTCTTATTTGGTAATGCGAACACAAGGAGCAGAAGCACAAGCAACCAGCACAGCAATAGCATTAGATCAGAGGATTTGGACTTTGCTGTACTCCCACACCCAAGCCAGTCACAAAAATACGCGAGCGTACATTTGCAGATGTGCATGTGCATGTGCTCACAAAGGCTGTTTTGGTTGGAAAAAAAAGGGGGCAAATTACTATTTCTATCAAATAATACACTTTTCAGGAAAGCTGCAGTTTGCTGTGAGCACCAGGGCCACCAGATCAAACTTTCTGTGCGAGCCTGTGTGAGGTCTCTGCTTTGGACTCTCCGTTATTGCAGTGGTGAGATGAAAGTAGGTACCCCACTCGCAAGCAGGGCATCAAAGTACACCACTTGCATAAGGAGTTGTTCAAAAATAACCCACGGGCCAAGATCCAAACTATTACTTTGCACAACTAGATTTGCCCACTTTGCCTTGACTCTCTTTTGTACGTGTGTCCATGACAGTATCATGCAGAATAAACAGGTGCCACCTTCTCTGCCACACTTGTGAACCTATTTGTTTAAAGTTTAATGCATAAACCCCAGAAACAGATGAAAAATTAACATAAAAAGCAAAATGGAATCACCTTCAGGAACTTGGCATTTTGACCATTTAGGAGTCTGGATGGGTATTGATTTGAGGCGAATATTCTAAAGTTTGCATTACCCTTTGAAAAGTGCTAATGTAGGTCTTGTCACTTTAAATTAACTTTAAATGAGAAGGACTGACAGAAACATGAAGATGTGTGAACTATATTTGACTGATATTCTGTCAAATATTGCATGGGGTTATGATCCACAACTTTTCCCATCTGCTGCTCCAACCTGAATCCTTGAATGCACAATGGATTAATTACCATATTTTGTTCTGATTTCACTTAGTAGTATAAAAGACTGTGAATGTTAAATGTACCCTTACCTGCCTTCTATTTCTAAGGGTAAGGTATAGAGGAGGGGAGGCAGGGTGTTCTTTAGCAATTTTTTTACACCCACATGGAATGATTCCTAAGTGCACCTCTTCTCAAATAATTAGATTCCCAGAAGTTAACCAGAGTAACACAGCACTCAGAATTTCATTCACTCCTTTCCTTGCAAGACTTTCTTCCCCCTCAGTAATAAAAGCAGCGAGTGCTGATGTAGCACATTCCATCCGCTGTGCTTTACAAGCAGCAGTATAATTACACCCGGCTCTGCCATTTGGTATCCTCGCAGAAGGATACGACGTGGAGCACCGGAGGTCAGCGCTTTCCACTGATGTTGTGTTTCCTAGAAGGCCTGACATTGATTCCCCAGTACCACCTGCGCATCCCAACAACTCAGACTCACACTCTGTAGACAGCCTGCCCCTTTCTGCAGCTGGACACCCAGAAAGCTGGATGTCTTAAATTAAAGGGCCTTTTGAAAATAGGGGCTGTATTAACTTGCCAAAAATCCCCCAATGTTTCAGCAAAAAAACTCACTCTTCAGTAAAAACTCTTTTTTCTCCTAACCTCCTCCTTTCCTACCGGTACTATTTGGATGAGTTATCTTGACTTTCAGCTGAAGGAATAGATGTCCACTTTTGTTGATGTACCAAATAAGTAAACGCTGGTAATAGCCAGCTCCCTCATTTTACAGAGTCCTTAACACATGTATCGCTTGAGTATTTTTTCTTTAAGAGGACACTGTGCATTGCAGTGACATCCTGGGTTATACTCTGGCACTGCACTGCTTAACAGATAGAAAACATTTCTATGTGTGTCAGGTTGACTCTAACATTCCTGTGTCAGTGAGGGAGCGTGGTTATCCAGAAATAAGCAAACTTGATGGTGTGAAAGGCAGATTGAACATATGAGGTCAGAGAGACTTGTAAAATGGAGAAGCAAACCCATTTTTTATTACAGTGAAGTCCCTTCTGGAAGAACTTAATAATATTACGCTTGGGAGTAATTGTGAACCCAGTGCTGTCTTTTATATGTTTTGTCAGGTTTTGGAGATTTAAGAATAACATTGCCCTTCTCCAGTACAAGAATATTACATAGATTCCTCAGACATATCCATAGCCAATCCTCCGTACCTTTTTATTTTCCAATACTTTTTTAATGTCATTATTCTTTCTTCATTCCTTTTCTTATGAAATGTCCAAGCCTTGATTTGGATATTCTTTGCTCCAAGTTTCTTTCTGAGATTACCAAAGGTAGAGTTCAGCAAGGGAAGGTTCTACGTAGGAAATACTTCTGATTTGTTTGGGAGAAGTTCTGCTATGAAGATGCATGCTTGTCCTTCCTATCCAGTTAGCTTTAATCCTGAGGGATGAAGAGGATGATATTATGTGGACCCAGGAAGGAGGAAAAAAAGGGACTTGAGATACTCTTGGAATATATTAACAAGTTCTCCCTCTTTGGCTGGAAGTTAATCTTCGGACTGAATGCATTCCTACCCTCTTGCAATAGCAAGTAGGTAAATGCCTACCGATATTGTCAAGCCCAGAGCTTGTATCTACAGGACAGCTAAAAGACTCAATAATCTTTCAAACTGTGCTAGGAAGCACTTGGCTGGTGGTTCCACCCAGCACCAACAGATGCTCGGGATTTTGGAAATACTCATCATTAAATTCACCCTGCTTCTGTTAAGTCAATCCAACTGAAAGCTGATGCCTTAAACTCTACTGGAGGGTCAAAGGAGAAACCTACTGTTTTAGTGCTGCTTTTCAGCTTCTCTTCATCTAGGAAGCATCTGGCCCAGTTTAATAATCTTTGTTCCGAGTGTAAGGTCATTACCAAAACCTTAATGGCGACAAGGGTTGCAGCACTGGACCTCTGTTTGGGGAATCTATTCCAAAAGGAAAAGGTATGATATTTCTTGCAAGTGACATAAAGATTAATGAGGGATAGACAAATGCCCTTGCTCCAAAGTCAGCAAAAAAATAGAAGGTGCTGTTTAAACTTTTCAAAATGAATTACAGTCAGGTGCTGACTATCAAGAAACAAAATGAAATCTGAGTTGAAGAGTCTGGAATAATTGTCTGGGTCTTTCCCCAAGCCTGTCATGCTTTTCTATGGATATGAATATTAAGGGGTCTGCAAATTTACACGTCCTGAGCTTGTGAGGCAAGCTGGAGACTCAAAAAAAACACTTAGGAACGGCAAAGGTTGTTGAGTATTTAGAAAATATTGGTATTTCAACCTGATTAATGGATGTAAAAGAGGAAAACGTTTTTGATTTTTACCCCTTTTTCAGAGAGTCCAGATTTAACTCTAGGAGCTTGTAGAAAAAAGGATGAAAACATCTTTATGCACATGATGAAGGCTAATTATTAGAAGTTACAAAGATTTTTATTTTAGCAAGGCAGTTAGGGTTCCACTTGAATTGTTTAGGCAAGATAAGTTAATATTCATGTTTGTCTTGCAAAACTACAGATTGTGTTTGTGTGAGTGCTACAAATTTGTTGTGGAAAGGGGTCAGAACAGTTTCAGAAATATACAGTGGGTGAAATCAGAGGCAGGTGAGAATGAAAACCAAGTAATGATCCATTGCTGCTGTGTATTTTTGAAGCAAACTTCCAGAGCACTGTACACCAGCTCTTTGCTATGTTCCAGAATATCTTCTACAGGTCTTATTTTAGAAAAGCCCTTTATTTTTAACTCATTTTATAGTGTTTATAAATGTACAAAGCCCTGGTGTTATTCACAATATACAGTGCTAGCAAGTTTCAAGTGACTAGATCTCTTTTTTAAGGTAGAGTTAACATGTATCTGCCAAGAGATATGGTCAAGTACTGTACTGTTTGCAAAATGCATTTTTAGCTGTTCTTATGTTGCAAAATATTTTTTTAGTGTCATAATTTCAAATGAACAATAGCTTTCCTTAAAAAAAAGACAAAAAGCCAACATTGTTGAATACTATTTTCAAAATACAAGTTATCATGTAAAACAAAAAATTACTCTCACTTTAGTAAACTCTAAGGCAGAAACCAATGACCCAGCCAGCTCAAGACCATGCAAGCAAGTTTATGCACAGAGAGCAAAACCAATAAGTGCTCCCACAAATTACTTTGGAGAGAATTCTGAACATTTCTTTCCTTCCCTTCCCCTCTTTCCTCACCAAAGCAGTGTGCATCCTGACAAAAGAGAAACCACAGAATGTGCAGAATGTCAACAAGATCCTGGAATATGATTCCCACTAGTTTTGCTGGGCTTGGAGTAGGGTACTTGCTGCCCAGAAGGGCAGACAATAGGTTCATTCCTTCTCCTGAAGATGTACAAAATGAGGCATTTCCTGCACGTGTTCCCCTGGCCCATCGCAGGACATGCAGAGCACGTGGAGCTCACGACTTGCTGCTCACCTACAGTAGTGCTCACACTGACCCGCTGTGTGCTGACTGCTCCTGCTGCATGCTCATTTAAACTTCACAGTCATGTGAACATTCATTAAAACAATTGGGGACAGGTGGTTTTTGCATTGGAAACATGTGAAAACATGTGTTTTCTATGTTGTTTTTTATATGAAGGCTTGTGTCCAACAACCTAATTATTTTTATTTTAGTATTACATCACTCTCACTAGCACAAGCAGAGTGCCAGCACCTGCTCTTTGCGGCACTCTCTAATGTTTTCTGTGTCCTCACCTATCTTCCAAAACAAAGGGCAATCATTCTCACCATGAAGGAATTTACTGAATGGTCTCCATCTGTGCCACAGCAATCAGTTCTTTGGCAACTGATGTGGACTAAACTAACTCATGTTCTTGTACTCGAAGTATTCATCTTAATCCCCTAAAGGCATCCAAGAAGGAGTTGCTGCACATGAGCCACCACAGACATTTTGATACCTTTCAACAGGACTTTCTCCAGATGACCTAACAATTCCTCCTCTTTTAAAAAACCTATGATGCTAGAAATGCTGATTTTTGTCATCATCTTGCGGAGAGAAAAATCTTAGAGGTAAAAAAAGATACATTAAATATTCTCCTGTTTTTCTGCAGCCACATTACTATTTGGAAAATCTCTCATTTGATGTCAGAAGACAAGGAGGAGTTTGTGATCTTATTCCTGAAATACCTGCCAGAGAACCCCAGACCCAACGAACAAGGTAGGGCAGAACTATGTGAAGGACTACACATGCAAACTGAATTATAACTTGTAGAAAGACCCACCCAACCCCCCCGTTTTCCTTTCTTCCTTTTCTGAACAGCATTATGTCTACCATCATTCTGCTTTTCCACCTGCAGTCTCTCTTCTGTGTGCACCAGGTTCCCTCCTGTACCAGCCGTCATTGCTGTGTCCCATCTCTGCCTCATTCCAGCAACACTGGCACTCAGGCTGGCAATTTCTCTGCCCCAGAGATCCCTGGCACTCATATCTTTGGTTTTTCAGTCCTCCTTTTGTGTCTTGTTCTTTAGGGATTTCATCTGTGTTTGATTTCAGCTACCATCTTTGATTTCCTGATTCCTCTTTGCACTGTGATTTGCTTCCTTCCATCCAAGTTAAAATCTCATCATTTCTTTGGGATATCTCTTTATGGCATCAAATAAATTAGTTGGATTTAATCGGGACTGCTCTCTCTTAATACACTGCATCCAAGTTATCTTTGTTGGCACTTTCTGCACAACTTCTTTGAGATATTCTTCACACCAACCAATTTGCTTGTTGAAGCTCTTCTCATCTGATTACAAGACCCTTTTCTCTGGTCTAATGCTCTATCTCCTCTCATTCTGAATAGTGCCTATTTTTCATCACATGGATCCCACCAATTTTCTTTTTGCTTTCCTCCACTACCTTATCTATTGTAGCAAGTAGCAGCAGCTTGCTTCTGCCTTCAGTGCCCTTCAAGGTTTCTTCCCCCTCCATCCACTTCCTATTGTTCATTTCCTCAAAAGTAGCTCTTGTTCCAGTTGGTCCAAGATGTCCACATCCATAGCTGTCCTTTCAGGCCAGCTGTCTTTTCACCTACATTTCTTGAGAAGCGCTCTGCACACATTTGCAATGCTGCTGACTTGTTCACTTTTCATAATCTCCCTCAGCTCTCCTTTGACTGGATGACCACTGAAAACTCAGCTGCACTTCGACTGTCCTGTTGGCAGTGTAACTCTTTCCTTGCACTTCCACATTTCTCTCTGTCTATCTCTTGACTCTGAACTTTCAACTCTTTCCTTTATTTTTATTCTGTTTGTGCAGAGTGTTTCGCTGTGGACTCCTAGTCCATGACTCCTAGAGGATATGTCAATGCACTCAGTAAGAGGGAACATGAATACTGCAACGAAGCCAAAACTCTTGGAAATCTTTGTGACTCAGGGTGTTCAGAATCTGAACCTAGCTCCAGCCACAAATTTTGCACTTGGCCTGCAAATCTGTGTAAAACTCATATTGGAACATCCTTGAAATTAAGGGGTGGTGTTGGAATCTGCATCCAAATTTCACAGCTGTAGGTCACCTCTCAAACACGGGTATTTGGAAGACAGTGAGGACTGTGCTGTAAGCAGCTACATCGACGATGAGATATTGTTGCTGTTTTTTGCCATCTGTGTTTTTGAAATGCTCGCTACAAGGACAGCTGTGAGGCAGATGCCGTTCTGAGTTCAGATGTGGAATGTTACAGGGTCACTCTGCTTACCTTATCATAAAAGAGCACGCGTTTTTGTGCTCTTCATGTACTGGAAAACAAGTCCATGACAAATACTGTATTGTGTGCAAGGGCTGGGGGTTGGGGAGAAGAAGGGAAGGGTATCTTGTCCTTAGGGGCTGCTGGTGCTAGGCACCACAGAAGAAAGCCCCGTTTGTCAGCCGCACTTAGAGATACAGGGCCCAGCATGCGGCACCTGCAGCAGCTTAAGGATGGCTTCCTGGGTGAGGAGCTGTGCTCCACTGGCTGGGGTTTCTTGCCTGCCACGCAGAGCCAGGAGGAGTGGTGGAGCTAGACTGCTGCAGGAGGGGAATCTGGGAGGTACACAGCCTGATGACATGGGGCGAGGAATTCTCAGATGCTTTCAAAAAGATTTCTGCAAGAGGATGAATACAGTGTGGTCCCAGCCTTTGGTCTGTACTCTGTGCATGCAAAAAAATAATGTGTCTTGGATAGGTGAAGGGAGATAGTAGCGTTACAGGATGTTGATAGTGGTGTCACCAGCTGGGCAAAGTGAGAGCTTGAATCTGGAAACGGTTCTTGAGTATAGAAGGAGTAGAAGGTGTTCAGAGGTAGGATAAAAGCTGTCGGAAAGGAGCCAAGACTCGATGTGCATGACTGGGGATGTGATGTTAGAAAGCAAGTGGGTTTGAAGCCTAAGGCAGGAGGTGAACAAGGAAACCTGGGCTGGAAGATGGGAACTCCTGTGGGGCTGGGGTCTGCCTGCAGGGGAGATGGGCTGCACAACAGGAGTGTGAGTGATGGCTGGCATGGTGAAGAAAGACTTCTAGCAGGGCCAAAGTTAGGTCAGGGAGAGGGGGAGAGAGGCAGAAAAGGAGGAGAGGTGAAAAAGCCAGAAAGGAGCAGTGCAGGAATTTTTCTCCATCTGGCTCCTTTCTACACAACCAATAAGCTTTCAAGCCTGTGTCTTTCTTCCCAGTGTCCCTGTGTCTTGGAAAATTGGGTTGAGCTATGCGAGGGAGGATAAGAGAGAGAGGATGGAAGAAGTCTTACAGCATTGGAATCCCACCAACTTGTCTGGGCAGCTGTTACTGCTGATTATGTATGCTGTACTCATGCATGCTACATTTCCCATGTTAGCTTCATGGTTTGGAGCCTGCCTTTGCAGACAAAGGTTTTGGGCTGTGTTCTTTCAACTTACTGGCCTGTGCAGCTTGTTACAAGAACAGCTACAGATTCCAAGGCACATGATAAACACTGAAAATGGAGAATCATACCTGATTGCTTGTCTGCCTAATATATCTGTCCACCTTTCATATTCATAGAGTTTCCTTCATGGTAGGGTGTTGGCATCTGTATAAGTTGAATGTTGAACGTACCTGGCACGGGCATCAGTACAGAAACATTGCCCACTGCCACATTTTATACACAGTTGCCAAGACAAATACGGGGTTGTATCCTGATGCTATTCAATGCACAGAACTCCTATTTGGAGTCAATGAGAGTTGTGCATAAAAAATCAATGGAAGGATTTGACCCCTTTCAAGTGGAGTCGTCCATGGTACAAATTGCACTGCATTGTTCAGCACAGAAGATAAACCCCACGTTTTTTCCCGGCTGTCCCTTTTTGCTAGCATGCCCTTTGGAATGTGCTTTTTCATCCCCCTGTATCTAACTAGCATCACAAGATGGTTTTCAATAAAGGTGTAGTGAAACCATCCAGGGTGGGGATGCCTGATTGGCCTTTTAAGCACACTTATAAATATTATTGCTGATTATTCACATGTGAGCTCTTTGCACGGTGTAATTTAAACTAGATTATAAAAATTTAGAAATAAAGTAGAGGTGCTATTAAACAGGTGGGGATACCATTGTTATACCCACAGGTAAAAATCACTGTCTGAAATCACCTCAGAGGGATGCAGACTGAAAGAAACTGCTAGTTTGGCTGGTGGTTTAGAGGATGTTCTATTGCTGAGCTACTAAATAAATCCCCTTTTGCCCTGCACTGCCTCCAGCAAGCCCTTAGCCTTCCCCACTCTGTCTTCCCCACACTGTTTCTCTATTTTTCCTCATAATCTCAGCCCTGATTCTCTTTTTCCCATTCTTCTGAATGTTGAAGTCACGACCTTTGTGGTTTATAGGCCACAAGAGACTGAGCTAAATGTGTTAGCACAGAGTCAAAACAAGTAATAGCTGGCCAATTAAATTAATAATCCATATTGTTACAATGTTTAACCACGGCTGTTTCCTCAGTGGTCTGTTTAAATCACAGCCAAGTCCTGACCTATTAAAATGAATAACTGGAATTATGAGAAACTCCATTTAATAAACACAGCAAGGAACGCAACACAATCGGTATGAAATATTTATTGCCATTTTAAGCAGCAGCTAGTTGAGATTTAAGATTGGATTAATGAAGGGGTTTTAATTTCTGGCTAAGGGTAGAAAGCTTAAACCTGGAACATTTCCTCAATTTCCTGGTATGGCTTTGCAATGGGCAAGATTTGAGATGGGAGCGCACAATTCGATTCATGCTTTCCCCTTGCAGAGCTCTCTCCAGACACGTTCGATGCAGAAGGAGATCAAAGCAAGCAGGCTCCAGACAAGTGGCTCAAGTGGCTTGAAAAAACTCTGGGGAATAAGGGCTGGAGCACTAGACATGAGCCTTTGGATTTTAAAATGAGCACTCCTGCCAACTGCCATCCTATAGAGAGCAATGTTAATGGAAGGCTGGTACATTCCCAGTGACAACGGCTCGTGTGCATGCATTTTTTTGCAGTATGTCTCAGGGCTAGAGGAGGGGAGAAAAAAACCCTTCTCTCTGAAATTTGTCAGACAAAATCTCAAGCTGGGAGTAAACCCTTATTGTTTCAAGTGGCCCAAGTATTGTTTTTCTTAAGTGAGGAACCACCAAGGTTTTGCTATTCTTATTCATGCTGCACATTCATCTGCAGGATTTCCCTACTTAACACAAAAGCAAATGTTCTTCTGTGATAGAAACTATAATATCGCCAGGGTTGAATAATAGTCTACCATGCCCAAGCTCAAATGGGGATATTATTTTCCTTTTATTTTCTACTTCTTCTGAGGTAGTAACACTGAGCAGGTTAATAACATGCAAATCCTGGCACAATGGAGCTGTCTGGAGGTACCATGTCAAGAGCCCATGTAATGATTGCTCTGGGCTACACAGACACCTGGAGCATCATCTCTGTGACATTGGCTCCTTCTCACCATTTCCACCATAATGGTTCCACACCATAAACCATGCCCTGGGCTGCATCAATAGAAACGTGGCCAGCAAGTCGTGGGAGGTGATTCTCCCCCTCTACTCTGCTCTCGTGAGACTCCACCTGGATTGTTGCATCCAGCTCTGGAGGCCCCAGCATAAGAAGGATGTGGACTTGATGGAGTGACTTCAGAGGAGGCCACAAAGATGATCAGCGGACTGGAGCACCTCTGCTATGAAGACAAGCTGAAAGAGTTAGAGCTGTTCAGCCCGGAGAAGAGAAGTCTTTGGGGAGACCTTAGAGCACTTTCCAGCACCTAAAGGGATGCAAGAGCACTGGAGAAGGACTTTTTTACAGGTGTATGTAGTGATAGGACAAGGCGGAATGGCTTCAAAGTGAAAAAGGGTAAGTTTAGATCACATATCAGGAAGAAATTCTTTACTGTGAGGGTGGTGAGCCACTAGCAGAGTTTGCCTGTCTGAGAAGTTGTGGGTGCCCCATTCCTGGGAGTGCTCAAGGCCAGGTGGGATGAGTCTTCGAGCAACCTGGTCCAGTGGAAGGTGTCCGTGCCCATAGCAGGAGGTTGGAACCAGATGGTCTTTAAAGTCCTTTCCAACTCAAACAATTATATGATTCTTCAGGAAGACACTGATGCATTAAACCACTGCCCTAATTTGCCTAAATACTGACTGCTGCCACTGCCTCCAAGGATCTCATTTTCAGCATGTACTGTATCATACCAGGAATATTTTCTCCTCACTTCCCTCTTTTGATTCTTAATTAATAGACCCAGACTGAGAGCTGTAGAGGCAGAAAGATTTTGTACAGCTGTAGACAGCAAGGCCATAGATGAAGCAAAGGCTTCTATGCTCTTCCTATAACACATTTGAGCCCGAAGCTGGCAGGACCCATGACTTGGGGTACTACAGCTTCAACACTCATTTTGCCTGATGGATAAGACTGGCCATCAAACCTCTTTGCCTCTTATGCTGACTGCCTCATCTATGGCCCTGATTCCATTAACAGAGCTTTCATTTGCACAAGGTGGTAGAGAAGCATTTCACCATGTTCTCAGCATACGCTTATCCCATACATTGCACTCGTCAGCTGAGGGATTTTTCCTGGCCGCTGTTTCCCAGTTCCAGCCAATTGAAGACATCTGTGCAGCAGCATCAGGCTTTAGAGACTGGGTGAAGTCTGGTTGCCAGGCTTGCTGAGTGCCTGCAATGCACAGCAGCCAAGAGGACAAGCCTGGCAGTCACCAATGGCAAAGACAGGTCAGAACCCCAAATTTCTATGTGCTTTCTTTTTTTCTTGGATTTCTGTTGGGAAATATATTCACATGAATGCATTAACTTGAGATATTCCCAATGGAATACAAACTGGATCTTCAGGGGTTTTTTAGCTAGCTTCCAGTGTTGTAAATATCTTCACTTCTCTGCATTGTCAATGAAAGTAGTTTTGTTTCCCCATGTGCTTTTTTGTGTAAGGACATAAGAAAATAAAGGAATGTCTCTAGGCCTGAGGGAATGAACTCCTTCCTTCATGAGAAACCTACACCTTAGGCACTTCCCTGCTGCCTTTTGTAAACATCCTTGTGCATGCGAGTGCTGCTGTGCTCACACACAGCACACGCAGCATACAGGGCACGCAGCAGCGGTGCATATCCAGGAACACGTAACAAGATATTTATGGCCTGAACTGTATGAAAAAACAAGTGTAAATGGATGTGACATGGCTTAGATAGGTCTTCAGAGTCCCAGGCTGATGGCCTGTGCGACAGGGGACAGCCCTGCCACCAGAAGTGAACTTTGGCTCAGGAAGTTGCACTGCAGTGCATCTGGGCCAGCTGCCTGTTGGAAAGAGAAAGGGCAGCAAGCTTTTAGCCAGAGCCTGGCACAGACAGGTCCTGCTGCCCTGATATCCACTTGACTTGCAAGAATCCCATGAAAATCTGCCAGCTGTTATACATTCCTGGACCAGGAAGTAAAATTAGGGGGTTTTGTGCTATGTCGCAGCACTTTCATTGGTTTATTCTATGTCTTTCTAAGCCTTTAGGCTTCATTTCACATTGTTGTCTCTTGCTGTCCTTTCTACAGTTTTCTTCAAGGCTTCCTCAAGAAAGAAGAAGGGCATAACCATCAGAGAGGTTAAAAAAGAGCAATTGTTGGACCTTGTGTTGCCTGTACTTATAGCAACACAGAAAGCCCTGTATGTTGCTCATGTACTCCGTACATAAATTTTAATCTGGGTTTACGTACCTGCTCTTAGTTTAGCCTTTCACCAGCAGGTCATCATCTCTCCTTGTGCCCCACCACTTCTATGTCTCGTCTGATTGCCCCTTTCCCAGTTTCACATGGAATGAGATGAGGCAAAATGAGCAATTTAAATGTTATGACCTTGTTTGGTGACCTTACTCCAGTTGTTGTGGGTGCCAGACAGGTCCCACTGGCATTTTAGGTACTGTAGGTGTTTGTCCTGTACGCCATGGCTGTACCCAGGCAGTTCCTGTGACCCCTCACAAGAATGATGGATGGCCCAGGCAGATGAAGGGACTTTCCCAAGACTTTGCAGTGGACACAGCAGCCTGGGAACTCCCTCACCTCAAAGTCCCTTCCACAGTCCTGCAAACCATGATCTCTCCCAGCATGCTTCAAAATTGCACGGCTCTAGGGAATGGAAAGATTATATATAGGGCAGATTTCCTGGAAGCCATAAATTGATGGTTTCATTTAGGCTTTTAGCGGAATTGCCATGAGAAATGAGAATCTACTGGGCTACTTTGCACAGAAAGACATGTATGAAATTTCCCTGAGCAAAGCCCCTGTCCAAGTGAAGGTAGTTTTTCTCAGCTTCCCTCTGCTGCTCACACCGAGTATCTTCCACCAGAGCCTGTTGTCCTGCACAGCAACACGAGCACCTCTGTGCAGAAGCTGTGGGGTCCTGAACACGGTATTTTAGAAATCTCATCTCCATAGGGTTGCAGGATATGATGCTTAAAATACTTGTGGTGGCTGGAATGAGGTCTCCTAACTCTGGCCAGCCCAAGGGAGTCAGCAGTGGGAGGGATGCCTAGCAGAATTGCTCCAGAGCAGGGAGGGAGCCCGAGAACTCTCTGCCTGGCTACATCAGCTCTGTGCAAGCTGACCTGGGGAAGACCTGCTCTGAAGTTTCATGAAGACAATGATTGTGATTAGTGACATAAGTTCTTTGGTGATTAGTGGACATTAGCAGCAAAGCAAAATCAGGTCTCAGGCTTGAATCCCAAATCATTTTCCTAAGGTGTTAGAAAAAGCACCTGGGCTTGGCCAGAGTGTTGGTTCGCAAGCCACTATGGTGCAATACAGCATTACAGTGGAAGACCGGTCATGTGGCAACCTGAATTTATTCTATGTTCCCTGTCATCCTTCAATGATTTTCCCTCACTTCTACTACAAAATTTCTAAGAAAGCAAAGTTTACCTGATTCAATTTGGATAGGAAGCATTTCATAGCCCTCACTAGCAACTTGTTGTTCTGGTTTGCTTGTTGCAAACAAGCTTAATGGAAACACAAAAGGCAGGTCAGAGCAAAATAAAAGAAAAAAAGGAAAATTGGAAGAAGTAATTAAAAAAATAATCCGACCCACATAATTTAAAGATAAATATTGTTATTTAATTCCACCATTCCCTTTCGGAGTGTGATAGCATAGATGTTGTTATTTTTTAAAGGAAGAAATATGACATCCTATTTAATTTCCTCTGAAATAAGACAATCTGGCTTACCAAATATAGCCTGACAAAGAAAAATAGAAATTTCCTGATCAAAGATCCAAGAGTGCAGTGCTCCACCTTAAATCCCTCCCACCTATTAGGTCCCCCTTTAGACAAGACAGAGAAACAAATTTCTCACACATCAATGATGCTTCCATAATCAATTTCAAATAGCCCCTTGCATAGGGATGCAAATCTTAGCTTTCTCTTAATAAAGCCTTTTAGAAGATGGATGTACTGATCTGATATTATTAAACGAAAAGTGGTCTCTTTTTAATCTAGAGATGCAGGGGCGTTAGTAACAGAGTGAATCAAAGGCCTGGTCTCTTTCTCTTCCTAATTATCAATAGTGTTTTATAATCTTATTAATATTGATACACAGTATACTGAAGATCTGTTAACGTATAATGTATGTGGAGGATAATTAACGAGATCCGAGTCAGATCAATCGCCTATTTGACAGAAAACGGTGTGTGGCTTATAAATTATACATATGCTAGGTATGGCTGGAAATGTTTAAAGTTTCAGTCCAATCCTTCCAGTACAGCACTGGGAAAACTGATGAACTTAAAGGCACAGTCCCTTGCCTGTTAGGTTTATACTGTACACTCAGAGGAATAACTCTTATTTAAAAATCAAAGAGTTCCATTAACTGCCAAGATCTCAAAGCAGCACAGAAAACACACCTTCTCCTTGTGAAGTGCAGCTAAACAAAAGGCAAAATCTTGTAAGAAAAAGGATGATTAATAAAAGTGAGGTAATTTTCCTTTTGATTTCTGAGAGGAGGTAGCATGCAGGATGTTCCAAATGACAGAAATGATCCCACATCTTCACACTGGCCTTTAACAAGGTTAGACTTGCTAGTGCAGTAAATACAATTAATAATCCCAATTAATATTGCATGTTTTGGTAGGTTTGAGAGCATGAAAGCTTTCCACAGATTACTCTTCACTCCCCAAAGCAGACGCGGCATGATGAGACGAAGGGATGGAAATGTGGAAATAAAACTTTCCTTTTTTGTTGTTGCAGAGCTCCTGATAAGCATGGGGCTGAGATGAAAGGAGATGTCAGGTTTAACAAAAATAACATATTATTATTATTAATAATTTACCTCAGGGGTATGACCCAGTGCAATAATGACTGCTTGAGGCTGTGAAACTCCACCAACATTTTGAAAATGGCTCAGACTTGCTCAGCTTTTCCACAGCAGACCTTGGGGCACGTTCAGCCGTGGTGTGGGGAGATATGATTCCCAAGGTGGAGAGGCTGCAGCAGTCCCTTGTGTTTCATGTAGGAAGGCTTGAATCAGATTAAATAGGCACAAATTCAGCTTCCTCTGAAGTCAAAGTTCTACTGATGTCAGTGGGAGTTTTGCTTGAGAAAAAATACAGGAAATGCCATGCTGTATCATGTTTGAGACAGGATATACTTCATCAAGTGACCTCTCTTACAGGAATCAGCACCCAGTGCTGTGGAGAAAGACATAAGCTAGGGCTGCACTCATCCTTGGTGTGGATAAATGCCCTCCTAGCATGCCCCAGACTATGCCCACCACTGGAAAGTGCAAGGAGGACAGAGTTCATGGCTGCACTCATCTTGGTTACTTTCAGCTACACATATGTCACAAACTTGCCTCACAAGATATTTTTCAATAGGTATCTTTGGGTCAGAACCTTGTTTCACCTTACCTCTGAAAGCAAATTGTTTATCCACAAAGACAGACTTCAAGGGTTTTTTGTTTAGTTGGTTAGTTGGTTTGTTTTGTTTTCCTTTTTTTTCCCCCCTATGAACCACTGTATAAGCTGTATGCCTGTATAAATACCCCGCAATTTTGAAGCAAGCCAAGTACTCTTAGCGGCACTCGTGACAACATGACAGGCACCAAACCTGTCCCTAAACACAGCCCTTTTTGAAGTTAGAGATTCAATTCCACCCAACTGACCCCTGGAAGCTGAATGATCCTCAACAGCATTACCCAAAAACAAGTTAGCAGAAGCCGACAGTTCGTTTGTAATTAAGCCTTTAACATATGACTATGTGTGACCTCGTGTTTGTTGCAACAGAAGCTGATGGGCAGACAGGAGCCCCAAGCTGGCTACCAGTGGCAATACCCAGATACCGCAGAACTGCCTGATGGAGACTCTTTGGATTAGCAAAACTTTTCCTGAGTCATCCTTTGTACAGCCCTTGTGGGGCCATCTCAATCAAAGCGTCCAGCCCGCCTGTGGTGTGGTGAGTAAAAGACTTGCCTTGTTAAGGTAAGTGGGGGAAAATTGTTCTGTGCTTTGCCAGGTTGAAGTGTTAAGTACAGGATCCATCTCAGGGAAGGGCAGGAAAGGCTTTCTAGATTACAAAGGCCATTACTTAATAGCCATGCTATCCCTTGAGCCAAGGTTTAAAGTAAATTATTGAAATTATAATATTATGCCCTTTCCCCTGAGAGGTTCATAGGGCTGCACTAGCATGAATGAGTGAATGCTCACAGCCTCCAGATGAGGCAGCCATGGCATTCAGGAGCTCAGGTCTAAGCGCTCAAAACGGCCAAAACCTCAGAAAAAGTGGACCCCAAACCAAAATTAGCAACAGTTTTGATACAAGTGAATTCCTCACAGTCTCTCAAGATGAGTCAGTAGCTAAATCAGGTAAAACTGCTCTGGTCTCTTGACTCCCCAGCTCTGTGTTTGAACCATTAGACTCATGCTTCCTTTTGTCCATTAGTGGCTTCATTTCTGTCTCATAGCATTAATTCAGGTTATGTAGCTTGCAGTGTTCCATATAAATGAGCTTAAGACCACACAGGATCACAGGAATCAGTGCGGTCAGGAAATGCTATTGTGTCTGTCTCTCACACCTTCTCATAAGAGATCCACTGGAAGATTTTTAATTGTGTCCTGTCCCCTGATCCAGGCATTGGTGTGGTCACAACCTGGACAGACTCTGGGCTTACGTGTCCCTTCAGTCTGCTTCCCTGTCATTCTCTCCAAGCTGCCTTCATTCCCATTTTACACTTACCTTTCGTTCCACTTTCTTGACATACCTTAGCCTTGGTTAACTATACTGAAAAAATACGTCAAAAATATTCTTAACTGGAGGTCAAAACTGCTTCTCCAGTTAAGTGCTCTCATCATGCATCTTTGCCAAATCTTTCTCATTAGAAAGTCAAGATCAGAAGTCTCCTTTTTGTCCCTATTTTCCCTCAGACAGGGATATCCATTCACAAGTGCTGTGACCACATCACCTTATCCTCCACGATTTCGAAGTGGGGGGAAAAAAAGAGGAAAACAAAAAGAAAACATCTAATTTTTCAGACCCAGATCCTTGAAGCCTTAAAGGGAAGACTAAGGTATCTCGTTGGGATATTCACTAGCTAATGCCAGGCCAGGAATCAGTCTTTAAGCACTATTCTGTAAGACAAAACACAATGAATTAATGTTAAAGATAGCAGGAAAATTGAGGTTCCAATCAGCTACAGGAAGGAACAAATTAACCATAGGTAGGGAGCAGCAAGTTCAGATAGCGGGGAGCTGTTCTGGTTTGCAATGCCTGGAATGAAGACATCCCCCTCCTCCCCAAAACAGGCTCCAGCATGCCCATGGCTCAGCCTGTGAGATATTTATGGCCTAGCCAGCATCAGCCTGAGGCCATGTAAACAGAGCTATTGGATCCTATTTTGGAGAGAGAGTTTCACAACACTGGCTTTTTTCATGCAGAATTGAGGATGTGTATGCATTTTGTAGTGCTTTTGGCTACAGAATCAGCCCTGGAGCGGGGAGACCTGAGTGTCACAGTTTAGCAAGGACAGCTGAGCAGGACCACCCTTCCCATACAACCTTCCCCACCAGTTTGGGAAACCAGTCCCATGATGGTCAGACTTGGGAGGCCAACACTGGAGGTGATAGGGGCAGACTCTGCTCCTCACCCCCAAGGGAAGCTTTGGAGCAGCAGCCAGGCTCCCTGCCTGGGCCTGGAGCTGCTTGTGAAGCTCTGAACGCCATCCCAAACTCGAAGTGTCAGCTGTCCAGGAGGAGCCTGTGGGGCCAAAGAAGTCAGCTGAGCAGCACTCGCTCTGCCCTGTCCTGCTCCTCCCACTCTCCTGGACGCTCTAAATTACAGTTTAATGCTCATTACCAAGTCAGGGGGTGTTAATGAGCACAGAAAAGGAGGACAGTGAGTGTGTGGAACCACCACGGAGGCCAAGCCTCAACATGTTGTGTCTCTGCCTTTTCACCCACGTGCCCTCCTCTCTAACTAGCTGCCAAAAACAAGGACAAAGAAAGAGGACAAAGTCTGGAGCCTGTGGTCGGAGGGGTGCAGGGACTGCAGCCACTCAAAAGTCCCCACCCTGCCAGAGAAGGCATCACCCATGAAGGATGGCTGCCTGTAAGGATGCTCTTTCCTCAGTTAAATCGCACTGAAAAGTCTCCCTGTAGAGGTTTTGGCAGAGGATGTCAAAGCACCAAAGTGACAGAGTCTGCATCCTACATCTAGGTGCCCCAATTTATATTCCATTACCTTACTCAGCCTTTGTGATAATATGCCAGATTTTACACTTGAGTAGCTGAGGCCCTGGCACATTTCCCTGCTGCCATTCTGTTGTCAATGGAGGTAAGAGTGGTGAAGCCCTCGTCAGCCAATGCTGCCCCAGTGGGAGTGGGGTGTGCTGGTGCTTTCACATCAACAGTTTGTTTAGAGCAAACTGGTGCCACTTCCGCATGTGTAAAAATCCCCAGCGATTTTGATTTAAATCGTTGAAGTTTGAAACGTTTTCCCCTCCCTAAAGAAACATTTTTACAATTAGATAAGTTTAATGGGAAGTCCATAAAGTAGAGTTAAGCACCTTGGCAAAATCCAAGGGTAAAACACACACATAGTAAATGGTTTGCAGATTGCATAATTTCCTGGAGTCCTTGGACAGAGTGTCTTTACATCTTCTTGGGTTCAAGCACTGTACAATTTCATCAAAATTCAGAATATGTTTTTAAGGAGCTCTACCCAGCCTGGAGCTAGACAGAGAAAGAAATGATTTTCAGGGAAGGGCTGTGTGTCCTGGCCATGACCGGGAGACTGACCTCGCATCTCATGGCATTTCATGCCCTACACCCTGCATTGGCTTTGGAGGGAAATACAGACACCAGCCTCCTTCATGCAGAGACACTTTATAATCAACCAGGACTGCTCTAGCAAACACTAGTAGAGTATATTAAAGATCCATGTCTTTCCCCCAGCTAGTGCAGTTAACTAAGAAGCTTTACTTATTGAGTAAAGCCAGAATTTTACAAAAATCTCATTTCCCAGGTAGGCAGCAAAGGAAGAGAGCAGAAATTTTAAAGGCCTCAGCACCCTGGGTGCTCACTGAAGACTAAGTCCTTTTGAGAATCTGACTGTTAAGGTGTCGCCATGGGAGTTAGCAGAAGCATTGAGCACTTGAGAAAAACAGACCTGAGTTTCATTGCCTGCAGGTATACTTACCTGGAGTTTTTTCTTAGGATAAGACTTCAAGAGAAAGTGGCTCTAACTTAGTGGATCGCTGCTCTCTTCTTTCTTCCCCCTCCCTTCTCACTCTTCAGTCAGGCAGTTCAGCTCACTCAACCACTGGAACACTATTCACATTTTCTGCCAGTTGAGTTTTCTACCCTGTGGTGGGCTGTTTCAAAAAAACGCTGAGCTTGATTCAAGGGACATGGTGCAAAGGAAGGACAGCTGGTGCCAGGAAAACCCCCTAAGCCAGTCATTCATTGAAAGTCCATGCTCCTCCACCTCCACCGTGCTGTGTGATCCCAGCAAGACGCTGGAAGCAGTATGGCTGCTGAGATGGATGGCCATGGCAGCTCTGGTAGCATCTGGACTGCTCTGAAAAGATGGAATAGATTTTGAGTGCTTGAAATGTTTTGAAAATTTGGCACCAGCAGCAAAAGAAAGAAGTTTTCAAGTGATGCTAGTAATTTCACTTTAAAATCGTATTGTAGCCACTTATGTACAATACAGACACTATTTTGTTTCCCTTCCTTAGATAGCTGTGGACTTGAGGGCAGATCAATTGTTTTCTGTCTTTAAATCCACACAGAACCAAAATAATTATTTTTTTCAGTCACTTTCCAAATGCTCTATTTTAGGGAAAGATGCAAATACCCCACAGCATCTTCATGCTAACTAAACAACAGCAATTTCTCTTTTACTAGCAAGGCCAGAAAATTAGAAGTTAATATAACAGTCATCTTTTTCTATCTGTTAGCCACTCTTTTAATCCTGATCCCCATCTTTTCAAATCCTTGAGGGAAGCAGACGAGCTTTCACCATGCCTGGAGGTTCCTGCAGATATATATTTGTACAAACACACTCACTGGAACCTTTGCTCTCTGTTAATCCATGCAGGTCATGGTGAGCATACAAACCCCAGCCACCTCATCCCTCAACAAAGATTACTAGTCAGTGCAGAGTGAAGACACTATAGTTAAGGCTACATTGACCTCTTGAAAGGTATTATAGAATATTCACTCATCTCCTGTGAAGTATTATCATAAATAAACAGTAGCACAGAAATGAATGAAGCACATTTCATGTCATAATGCATAAATGCATTTACTTCACAAATTGCAGGAGTCACTGTAACCAGCTGACTCATTGAAACACAAGGCACAATTTTGGAAGATAAACTTCTAACTAAAAAATTACGTATTATACACATAGATACTGAGTTACTAAACATAATGCACATATCAAAATGTTATCTGTGTAATAACTGCAAAGCCACAGATAAATCGTTTTATCATGCACCTTTGCCTTCATGTGTTTTCCTGTTTTCCAAGGGTTCAATCTTATCCCTATACACTTTACCAGCACTGGAGCTTTGAACTTTTGAAAAGAAAGAGTGAAATTATGGCTGTTACAGAAATCAGAATCAGTGAGAAAATGCACTTAAATTTAAGGGGGGGGTGGGAGGATGGGAGGGGGAGAGGCAAAGTGTGAGTGAATCCTTAAAAGTTGTCAACTACCAGAGCTAAAAATGCAAAGTTTTCAAATCTGTCCCAGGATTAAGAACTAATAATCCTCTAAATTTCAAGAGGAAAAAATGTGCACATACACTGTAATATCTGTGTCATGAAATTGTGAGTTCTGCAGTACATAGTTGGAGTGTTTTATTCCATTTTTACAACTTTGACCAACTCACTTTGACTTGTCAGCTAAAGTCCTGAAAACACTCACACTTATGTCTATTTTACAATCCTGTGGCTAATCCCTTTGAAATCTTGGCATCTACCTGTTTTTATAAAGCAGAGCATGAGTATAGGAAGAAGGTCTAAACATTTATGAGACTACTGACAGGAGCTTTGTAGCACTGGAAGAAGATGCCAAGCTCGTGGTGAAGGTGGTCAGACACTGTAACAAGGTGTCAAGAGAGACTATGGCAACTTCATCCCTGGAAATAGCCAAGCCCTTGAGCAACCTGCTGTAGCTGCCCCTGCTCTGAAATGACAATCTCTAGAGATGTCCATTTGACAATGATGTGATCTGTGTTTGCTTTAGAACCAAAACTAGATTAAGAATTTGTATTCTGAAAATTGCTGCAGTGCTACACATAGCAAATTAATACAATGAGAATGGTGCAACACACGTTGCAATGTTTCTCTCCTTTGAAAGTCAGTGATTGATGTATGGCTGTTAGAAAGAAGTGGTTTTTTTAGAAGTCAACACACTCTCTCAAATACTTTTCTTGAGCTTTTTAGATCTCTTTTTCCTTAATGCGCTCAAATGCTAAGCACCATTCCAAATTCATGTCAATATATCTATTGACATCTTTCTTGCTGTTTTCCTCTTCTTCTATTCTCTGTGGTATCAGTCTTGCCAACTGCTCCTGAGATCTTTAGTTATGATCTAGCAAAGCCCTTAAGCACATGCTTAACTTTAAGAATGCAAACAGTCTTTGTGAATTCAGCAGGACATTTCCTTTAACTGCTAGTCTGGGCTGGGGCCAGAGTGCTCAGTACTCTATATACAGATCGAAATATAATAATTCACACAGTTAGTTAGAAAATCACTGCAGAGCACGAAATGAATTGGAACAGATTTCTCCCAGTCCTTTCACAGTATTTGGCCGTGAAACACTATGAAAATTCTACCAGCCCTGAATGTAGTTTATAAATTAACAGAATTCAATTTTCATCAACATATGTCATGGAAAATATCTGTTTTATACACAAAGTTACTTTCACAGGCACATATATTCTCTTCGTCTCCCTCTCTTTCTCATGCATGCACACACATACACACACTTAGGAGACTCAGGCCCGCTTGACTCTGTATCTTACTGTGTTCCTCAGCAAATGTCATTACTTATAGCTTCTTCTACAGTTCAAAAAATCTGCACAAATTGCTAGGTAGAAGTTCATGATACTTTAAGCTCTTAAAAGACATTTTGGGGGAGGCTGTACAGAAGTTTACCAGCAGGCTGCAGATAAGCACAAACCAGGCAGAGGTGCAAACACGAGACCAGTCTAGCACGGTCAGGCCAAAGGTCTGAGTTCTTGCTATACCAGGTGCCCAGATAAGGGCACAACAACAGGGCAAATGTATTGTGACATTTACATGTCCCAAGTTTATTCACTCGGCTTCCAGCAGCTCAGGTCTTCCCAAGACTGAATGGCATATCAAGATTCACTGGTACATTAGTTTCCGTACTGCTTTTAATTCCATTACATTATTTAGTCTCTTTTTTTCATCTGTGTAAACTTCTGGCACACAAAAAATCCTGTGGCAAGAAGTTTCACAACTTGCTCCAGTCTGTACTCTGTGAAGGAGTACAACAAAACACTTGCTATTTTTGTGAACATACCACTTGCTTGCCTCATGCAAGAACTAGGGGCAGCAAAAGAAACAGCCGTTTCTTATTTGCCTTCCATGTGCCATTCATGATTTCATATTCTACTATAACATCCCCCTCTGCCAGCTCTTTTCCTAGCTGAAAAATCCTCCTCCATCTAATCACTCTCCTGTATCATCCTTGTACAAAGGAAGAGCTGATGTGCTGGAAGAGGCAAGCTGTCTGCTTCAACAAGGTGCTTCCAGGGGAACTGGAACTCCCAGGCTAATGAGACCTGGGCCAAGAGATTCTGCTAAGCTGTAATTGCTTAAACTTTTGCATTCAGGTAATGAACACCTCCTTGTGCATTGACTAAAGTCTGCATGCAGCTAGCTGTGAGCTGTAAAATAATGTCATACATGAATGGCGAAAGCAAACCATCCTTTCTTTTTACTGCTAAAACAAGAGGATCCTTAAGTGAACAAAAAAGTTTGTGTGAAGCATTCTGCTGGTTCCAAGAACCAAGGTTTGTGGCTCTCTTTTTGTCTGATTTAAGACACAGCAGTGGAAGATTGAATGACAGACGTGAGGACAGTTTCTTCCTTGACATATTTACTTAAAATTTTCTTCATGGATTTTTGCATAGTTTGCAGGTGTATATGTGTGTGTATGTCTTAATTCATTGTACACTACCTTAAGATTTAGACAGAACTGCCCAACAAACTACATGACTACTAAAAAAATTATTTATGCAGTTCAGATTAATAACTGAAAACAACAAAATTAATGAAAAACAGCAAAAAAGCAGCTTTTTATGTCATGCTAAAATTTATTTTAGCTGAATATTGTACATATTCAAGACTGCAAGATTACCTCCAGCTCTGAGAGCTGATATTCACACCTGCTTCCAGATGTGTGTTCTCTTCTGATAAAGACAGTTATTGTTAACCTGCTTTGCATTTCTCATAATTTCTGTGCTTATTGCTGCATTTGTTCCCACAGCATTCCTTCATGTCTGAAAGGCCTAAATCTCATATTCCTGCTATAATGCTTTGAGGCCATGAGATGTGTCACCAAAATGCCTAGAAAAACAGAGGCCAATGCACTGCCTTCCTTTGCAGGTGTGTTGCCTTATGTACCTCAGTTAATCCAGTACTAAAATGGAATGAAATCTTGGCTCCATGAATGCCAGCAGCAAAACTCACTGATATCAAGGAGGTCGGGAATCTACTGACTTCTGCCTGTCAGGTGTTGCAAATCTGTCTGAGCTGATGTCTGTAAAATAAGACATGAGATAGAAACCCAAGGATTCAACCTCAAAACTTGGTGCTGCTCTATGGGAATCTGTAACTCTTACAAAGTGTCTCCTAATGGACGTTCTTTCTTCTTGTTTTTGTTGGCTGCTGTTGAGTATTTCTGGTGTGCCCAAGCAGGCCAAGCACTGGCCGTGCATCCAAATGTACCAGGTACAGTGTGTCTGCACTGGGATGTTAATGAATGTTGGCATCAGGAGACTGGCAAGGGCAGAGCCCTGTAAGAAAAGCCTTTTATTTCAAAAAGTTCTTCTGTGCCCCATGGCTGAGGGACAGAAGTTGTGTGTCCACTGGGTTGCAGAATTTCTCATCACCATGCCTGAAAATTTGTGCCCTGTCAAAATTGTTGAGCTAAAATTCGCAAAATGGTCGGGAAGTGTCAGCTCTCCAAAACATTTGAGGTGCAGTGGGTATCCACTCCACACCCTCCAACAGCCGAGAAAGCAGCTAAATGCACTTAACTGAATGTGAGTCTCTGGAATAAGTCTTGGCTGTACTGCATGAACAACAAAACCTCATCAGGTTTTTTTTGTCAACTTCACCTTAATTTCCTAAGTTAAAACACAAACAAACAGTGTTGCTACCCTCTGTTCTAGCTTGGCTCTGCTTCCTTTGTGCAATATAAAAATATAAATATATTCCTCTTGCATTAAGGAGATGTACTACAAATGTTATATACTGAGAGGTAGGACAGGGCAACTCCCAGGTAACAGTGGGAAGCACAGATCCAGTTCCTACAAGACTCCAGACCAGACTTGCTGTCATTAACTGTCGTTAGCACTTGGAGCTCAGACAATGCCACATTTAAAGTACTTGGGTGGCTTCAATCCATTTCCTAGTGGGCAAGTGTCCACCTGACAAAAGCACCGCTAGCATTGGCAATGTGTGGAGCACTGGCAGCTCACCCGGAGCAGCCAATGGACAGGAACCCACGACAGGGATGCTCTCATGTTTCCAGAAGAATGTTTCCAAGGCAGGTTTGTGACAAACTGATGGGAAGCCAAGTGTCCTGCCACTTGGCCTGTATTGCCAAGGTGTTAGCATGGCACCCTTCCCATTCCCTAAAGACACGTTTAATCTTTGACAAGGCACAGTCTTTGATAGCAGAGTTGTTTACATATGCATGTGCTCAGCTGAGCTGAGGTGTGCTGCACTGTCAGTGCCACATCACTCACTGAACAGGCTTCCAGGCACTACTGGTAGTTTCACTGCTGAATGGAGAGAAAAATGGACACATTTTAATCATTAAGCCTTGTTTTCTTAGTGGTAGCTCTGTCCACAAAGATACTGTCTATGAAATCCTTTAGTCACAAGAAATAAAGTCAATGATTGATTTGTATTCTGCAATGCACCCTCTGGCTAAAACCAAGTTATAAGTACCAAATGGTTGAGACGGGGCTCGTGAAAGGGCAGTTATGTGAGTGGCACTAGAAGAAAAATGTTAATAAAGGGCAGTCCATTGAACTGAGGTTAAATACTTTCATACTTCTCAACCAGCCTAGAAATGTCCCTGAATTCTCATTAAAAAATGTTCTTTATAATCTGATGTTTTACCTTATTAAGGAAGAGGTATCTTGATGATCAAGAAATATTACTTCCTCAAGGAGAAACAAAGGTAACAAGGATATAGCTTAAAAATCCTTTATTCTTTTCATTTTCTTTAAGCATTTGTCTTATATTTTTGTTCATTTGTCTGGGCTTTATTTCATTTTTAGAGTTTAGTTGCTTTTTAAATGAGTGAACTTGAAGGAGTTCAGAGGCTTGTCCTTAATTGTGTGCAGGCTCTTTAGTGCTCCTGAGGCAGAGCCAAGCCAGGAGGGCAGCCAGTCTTTCCACTGCCACACCAGGCACCAGCCCCACCAGCAGCCCTGCTCAGCCTTCCTTCTCACACCCCACAGCCCTCTGCAGCACTCCCCCAGAACCAGCAAAATCTACCCAAATAAGTATTTCGGCTTTGGGATTTTCCATACTGGCCTGGAAGTCTCAGAGAAACACAACCTTGACAGGTACAGTCCACTAGAATCCTGTTTCCAGGTTAAAAATGGCAAAAATCCCAATATACTAGGAAAGGACTTTACAGAAGTTAGCAAATACCTGTGGAAGTTTGAGTTGAGGTTTGGGATGTCATTGAGTCTGGCCAGTGAAGAGTGAGTTTGCAGGAGCTGATGCCATGCACACAGTAGAAAGCTTTAAACCAGATGATTGCGTGCCTCACAGGTAGGATGGTGGACCTGGCACCTGGTATATCCTACAGTTGTGCCAGCTTTCAGCCGTGCCACTGGGTACAGCTTGGGCTTTGGAAAGCTTTGAGGATGCCAGCACCTCATCTCTAATTTAAGCTCATAGAAAGTCCCGGGGAAGTTTTCTCTGTGTTATCATTGCCAAGGGGAGTGACTGATAAAAATGGTGTGAATTGACAAGTCTGGAGTGGGGATGCACACGTGTTGGGAGAAGCCCCGCGATGGACACGGGGATGTACTTGAGATTCCCCCTCGGCAGCCTGCACAGGGCTGACCTCATACGGCAAGTGGACTGACCGCCAAAAAGGATGCAAGGATGGTATCTCCTTCCTTAGGAAGGGGTGTCACATCTTTCTCCTGCATTAGGGAACAGCATATACCCTGATTTTAAACCATATATATGATAAGCCAACATTTGCTATAAATTTTCGATCAGCATAAAATAGCATTTTTATAAGTGCTTGAGCCAATGCCCATTCAGTTACAGATGGCATGTTTGAAAGTCAGGACACGTTTGGTTACGGACTTTTCTTTATAAACAGCTTAACCTTTTTTGTTTAGCAAATGCTAGGTTTCAAACAAGTCTGTCTGTATTGACTGAGTAGCGTTTTTTCCGTTACAGAAGTGTTTAATCCTGAGAAAACTCAGATCTGAAAACCTCTTCGTTGGCTGAAATGTTCAAAGATTTAACAAATTCAGCAAGTGGGAAAATTAATCTTTGAATAGAAGAAACAATCTGACAAAATAAGCCATAAAAGTAGGTGCCAGGTGTCGCAAGGAAGTTCTTAATGCAGCACTTGCTTAATGTATACTCAAAATGCATCCACTTTTGTTCGAAGATCCAACAAAACATATGAAATTGGGTTACACCAATTCTCTTGATCTATGAATCTTCCACTGTGTCAAAGATAATACACCAAACAAACTTACATGTAAATGGTGTGATAAAATGATCTACCGTATACATTATCATCCATTAATATTGTTGGGGCTAATGCATTTCATCTGTCACACACTTTGTTTTATTATCCCCACCTTACTAAAAAAATACCATAAAATCTGCTGGGTTGACAGCCATGCGGGTTACCTGCTGGGAAGCAAAAGTCCAAGGACATTGTTTCCTGTCACTGTTTTGCCCACAGCTGCAGGTGGAGAAGGAAGTAGTGCAGTCAGGTTGTGAGGAAAGGTGTGCTCTGCTCTGGGCATTGCCACTGTCCTTTGGACATGTCGCTTCATTTCTTTATGCTCATCTTCCTCTTCCACTGAGTGTGTTTGTAAATAAGTGGAGCTGCACCTGTTCTCACAGCAACCGGTGTGACGTGCCCCACGCTTGGCAGAAGCCTCCAGGCTCTGTAGTATAGCATAGTAAGTGAAAAATAACAATTCATAATAAGATGAGAGACTCTGAGATCACTCTGACCTTGAATTCTCTACTGTCTTTTAACAGGGAGAGGGTGAAATTGGATAGAAACAGCCCCCTCATTTTGTGTAGAGCCACCAATGACCCAGGCTGCATTTGAACCACAGCCCTAGAGGCGAAAGGCTTTGTGTCTCATTGCCAATTCACAGCAAGAACATAACTTGAGCCCACACACTAATGCTAAGCAAGGGCTGAGTGTTACTAATCCTTGTTCACATATCTATACCTATTAAAATCACGTGTGAAGGTTTGCAGGACTTGTTCTTTTACTGTAATGATTGAGCCTTTCACGATGTGTCCTTAAATAAAAAAAATTAATCAACTAAAAAAAAAGGAAAATAAAAGAAAAAGACAAATCCAAGAACAATATGTGGCTTTCTTCCTCAGACATATTGTGCTGAATGGCGTTGTTTGGCTTAAAATGAAACATGTTTTTAGAAGGCTGAGAAGAGCGTTTAGACATAATGATTTAAAAGACTCATTATCGCAGGTGCTGCACTTTATTCTCTGATTCATTCTTATTGCCAGAAAGCCACCTCCACAAAGGCTGCCTGGCAGTGTCCCTCCCGCTGGAATGCTTGCCCTTCTCCCTGGCTGCATAATGTGTGGAGGGCAGGATTATCCAACTTGCTAACCATCCCTCTTGGCCCATGGGCTCCAGGATGATGGGGAAAATCTACTTGGGTAAGATCTTTTAGATTCTGACTTTCAATGACCCTGTGACAGAACAAGATAGAAAACTGCTGCTTTTTAAAATGCCAGGTAGTTACTTTCAGCTGGTAACAGATTTCCTCATTCCTGACAGAATTTATAAGAATCCATTATAGTTCTTTTTCTTCTTCATGTAAATTATGAGTATCAGACCTGAAAACCTTAAAGAATTCTCTTGAAAGACCATTTTATCCCCCCTGATGTTTGCATCCCCATGGACCAGGTGTTTCACAAGAGAGACCAAGTGGAGTGACAGAAGACAAGACTGCTTTAAAAAGAAATATTCTCTGATTTTTTCAGCCAATGACAGAAGTCAGTGGTGAGCAATGGAACTTGTTTGTCCAGTGTTTTTGTGAGTACAATCACAGTGCTCATAGGCTGTGTGTTACAACTACAATTGCTCATGATATAACTCTGAGCCCTTTACTGATACCTGTGCAATCATGCAAAATAAAACTCTTAATTGTCGTCTTACACATCATACTGTTTTTTCCCTGATGCTGATGGGAAATTATTCCAGGTAAATCACATCTGTCTGGAACAGGTGTGAAACAGCTCAAAATGTGAAATGCCAAGATTTCTTCTCCTGTGCTCTCTGTACCCATAATTCCAGTCTTACTTCTTTCACTTACATTCTTTGATGCATCGTCTTTCCAGCATAAACTCCTATCATCAGTTCAATATCTTCACATATCCAGGACCTCGCTCATGTCTTTTAAAAAGTCATCTGCAAAGTGACCTTTTTTGTCTATTGCTATAAAATCACAGCTTCTGAAACCCAGTGGTTTGTGGGGCATGGAAGGATGTCCTTTTTGGGAGATGTCCAGTCACGTCATTCCAACTGCAAGCTGTCACTTCCCAGTGCTCCTACAGGCAGCCAGTTTTTTTGCTAGAAGAAAAGAAGGTAAAGTGTTTAGGTTTAAAATATATCATTATTTTACTAATGCTACCTTCTCACATAAGCAAATAGTGTGTTTTTCACATGTTATGCAGTTATGACTAAGAGAAGGTCTGTGTGTTATGAAATAAAAAATAATGGTCCATGAAATCAGGAATAGAAGGCAAAGTATCCACAGAGCAATACAAAGAATTTGTCCCCATTGTACAGAGACTGGGGAGCCCACAGTCATTCTTTATTCGTATTTTCTGCATCTGTTGTTGAAATTATTTCATATGAAAATACTCTAGAAAGTGATGTGGCCTTCCATTGCCTTGTGCATATCACACTCAGTAAGAATAAAAACACTTTGGCTTTATAAGGAAATAAAGATTTAATGTAATATGTATGAACACATGTGATCAAACCCGAGTAATCAAATCCAAGTCCTGCCATCCAGAAAAAATTCTGATCCTAAAATCAAATAGGGCCAGGAAACCTCTCAAAAGTCTTCACTTGCCCGAACTGCCAACACCTGTCAGTCAGCATCAGTCCCCAACTGATGTCAGGTATCAAAAACCCCAACATATTTGTTGCCTACACCTGTACTTTTCAGCTGAATTCCAGGAAAACCACCCCTGACTCAGCCAGAGCAGAGCCTATCAAGCAGTTTGCTCCTGGTGAATCTCTAATGAGCCCTTGGGTGCTGGGTTGCTGTGAGTCTGAATGGGCCTCTCAGTGCAGTGGTGAGCTCCCAGTTGATTTTCTGGTTTTAGTGAATACATATTTTCATTTGAAGACACTGCAAAAATTATTTCATGCTGAAAACAAGCATTCCTGGATCTTATAAAAAACCAGTATAAATAAAGAAGCCAGCCTTCAAGTGTGACTTTGTTCTAGAGAAACATTAAATGCAGTGCATCGCACACTCACAGTCACTCTCCCCACCCTCTCCTTAATTTATACTTTCTTTTATTTGCAGGCTTTTAAAAAAGAATTACTCAGCATACCAAAATTTGCCATCAAACCAAAAGGAAAAAAAAGAAACCCAGTGCTTCACTCAGAGGTTGGAAATGCTGCAGACAGAAATTGTTAAGTCCTTAACATATCAATCCAGAGTTGTATAATTCACATCCAGAGCTGCTAGCAAGTCACGGGGGGGTGACTTAATATGCTCCCCAAAGTCCATTATGTTATCCATATCCAGGAAGATATCTGTGCCAGGGCTTTCTTGAATCAAAGCAATGTCCACCATTCTTCAGCTGTGAGCCTGCTGAGATTTTTTTTTCCCAGTTTCTGGCAAATAGATATCTGGCTCTAGTACATGCCAGATTGATGCACTTTGTGACTGATCCCTTAATAATATTCAAGTCTCCTAGCCCCAGAACACAAAAGCTCAGCAACTGCACAGATATCTACCTCCAATATTTTTTGCTGATATGAAAAAAATCCTATTATCTCCCTCCCCCAAAATGTACTCCTTCTCTTGTGCTAGACCTCACAATTTTAAATATAGGGGTGTTTGGCTTTCATATAGATCTAGTGACAGATTTATTTTTAGTTTTAGCAAATGTAGAGAGAGACTACAAGTAAAACACAGAGAGAAGGAGAGAAGGCAGGAGGAGGAGACAAAATGCATGAGTTTTACACTTGGGGGCCACATTGCATCTACGCAATATTTTCTAATACATGTATCATATTAAGATGCCCTGCATGACTTCAGGGCTTCCTCCATCATACACAGCTATTACTCTTAAGTCAAACCTGTGTGTGGAGCTGTTTTCTAACTCTGATTTAAAATTCCAAGGACATCACTGTTAAAAACATTAACAACCACCTATTGCAAATAAAGCATTTTTTACAAATCAGGAGCTAAAAGTAAACAGCCCAGTCTGGCTTCATTTCTTATGTTTTTATTGCTGCACCCCTGTGAGACTGAATAGATGGAACTATTTTATAACATTGTGCTGCTGTATAATGCTCTTTAGTTACAATATCATGATATATTAATACATATCTACACTTCAGTCTTCAGCAGTTTCTTTCATCTGAACAGATGAGATCTAAGCCACTTTTTTTTCCAGTCTTTTTTGATTTTTGGACCCCTACAAATTTCCAGTGAAAAGTATGGCCCGCTTTAGCATTTCCATATGCAGAGATTGCTCCACAGCATCTGTGAACCCATTCTCCTTAACCTTTTATTAGTAAAGGTAGCAGGAGTCTGTAGGTCACAGACTGAAAGCATTTTCTAAGACCTTACAAGTTAACTGAACTGCAATGCCCTCATCCATTTGACCAGTAATACCTCCAATTTGCAAAGGTGCTAGCAAAGGGACAGAGAGGATCATTGTCTTCCCAAGAACAGCCCCATAGATGGAAACTCCACCTGGGACACCGAATTTCCAGCTTCACTGTTAACCTTCATTCTTCTTGGGCAGTGGTAGATCTGTCAGTATAAAGAGTGGGCACAGAGATCTGGAGATTTGAAGACTTCCTGCAAAGGAAGCCACTGAGCCTTGTTGCTTCACAAGTAAGATTTTGCTGTATTTTCAATACTACCAAGGCTTTTTAAAATGTAATCAGGCTTTTCCCCCTGTTTTTTGGATGATATAAAAATCACTGCATCCTAGATGTTGTGGGCTTTTTTTCTCTCTTTTTTTTTGTGTTTGTGTGGTGCTTGTTTGTAATATATGAGGAAGACTTAAAAATTGTAGTCAAAGCTATTTCTTCGCAGCTTGTTTGCATTGCTAGTATAGGTCTTATCTTTCACAGCAGACTACAGTGCCACTGGAGTGCTAAAAAAAACAAACGAGGACAACCCATTAAGTGAAGATCAGAAGCTGAACAAATTGGGAAGCTACTTTTCATGGAACTGCTAAAATGTCTGGTTCTGCTTATTTGCTCTTAACTATAACCTTGTGAAATGTGCAACTGAGATTAAATCATTGTCAAAGTTTCAGCCCTTGTGCCCTTCCATCAGGACGTGTGAGAGTTCCCCCTGCACATTCTGAGATAAGTCTGCACTATTTTTGTTAGAATAGTTCATGCATTCAGAGCAACTTGTTCCGACGCAGATAAGGCAAGTGGTGCTTTATGATGTACGAGCTGGTCCTGCTGAAGTGTGTGTTACAACAGGCTAAGTATCACTTTCCTGTCTACACTGCCAATTTGGAGTAAATTGGGAGATTCTATTTAAGCTTTTGTTAAAAATAAGAGAAAAAAAAAATTTACAAATCCTACAACCTCCAAGATGAACTCTGGCACAGAGATCTCCAAACTCTGCATACGAGACCATTGGTAGGTCTGTGGGAAGATGGTGGATGTGAACATGTTTATTTCCCTTTTTTTGTAAGATAAAATTGAGTTAAGAAAAAATTAAGAGTAAAAGTAAAACTAAGGGCAGTCAACAATATGTGCATTTTTTCCCTAATAATTCTTCCAGTGGCTGTAACTGCAAGGCATATAATGTGATCTTAGCTGGAAAAGGAAAAGGACTTGATATTCGTGGTTGGGAGAAGGGATTCATTGTGTAATCTGTGTGTGACCACAGCACTAACAACGCTGAATGAGCAGAGTGGTGAGCAGAGGGACTTGGGCAGTCTGTTCTCCATGCACCTTTCCCCATGGATCCACTGCTCTCTGCTCCCCACACTGCCCTCTCCCTATGGACCTTCCCTCCCATGGGTGCTAAGCTGGACTTAAGCTAACAGTCATTAAATTGGAGGATATAAATATTGTTGATCTCTCCATCTCCTGCCACATTCAGCTGAAGTTAATCTATGGTTACAAATGCTACAGCATGATGAGGTGAGCTGCTTTTCTCCAGGAAGCCAAGATAAAAGAGGTGAGATTGTCAGCCAACAAAACTAGGGAAAGTTAAACTTCATATATCTCTCTGATGAAAAACAAGCATAATAAATCTTTTAGAAAGTAAAACAAAACAAGGGCACTCTGTGTTGTCAAAAGCAGCAAATCCAGAAGGATTTTTCTGAAACTTTTAAGAGTTCTGGTCAAAGCTATACTAGAATATCACATATTCTGTTGAATTAATGTTGGTGCCAGTTCAAGAGACTGTATCCCCAATGTCACGATCTTGGCATTTCTCTTAAAACCAGAGTTCCTAGATGTCTGTCTCTCAAAGTCTCTGTGCTTTCATTATTAAAAAATGGAAATGTCTATCCATTATAGTCTTTATGGTCAAGATTTCAACTATGGAATGCAAATAGGACTGTACTGTACAGTGGCTTAATATCCAGACAATAAATTTAGGGCATACAAAGACATTTTCTGTTGGCGGCTAGTAGCTTTTTCATTCTAGAAAGTATCTTCATTAGAAGTGAAGTTCAGCTTGCAGGGATGTAAAACTTTTTGTGTGTAGTCTCTGCCAGTCCTTCGGGCACTGTCTGCAGTCAATGGAGCAAGTCAGGTACCATAGCAAGGTGAGGCAGTGCACGGTGGGGATGTTTTAGCCTTGCTGGGATAAGCCACTGTTTGGGCCTCTTTATTAACTTTGCAGGGCACTCAGATGACCAGCTTAAGGCCAGGCAAGACAAAATATTCTCTGATACGTTACCGTTGCAGATAATCCTCAAATTTGTTTTCACTGCCTTATCCTGCAACATACAAAACTTAAGCAGAGCCCTCTGCCTGTGGTGTCCCACTGCTGCCAGGGAGGAAAACGTGAAGGCAAGAGGACCTGTTCTGTCATGGACCACAGAACCGCAGGACAAGGAAAGAAAGCTACTGGTGAGGAAAAGGCAACACAAGATGATACTCTTTCATAGTCTTATTTGGTTGGAACAAGAGGAAAATGAGTTTGAAATAGAATTGTGGTGCTCTTTTTTCCTTTTTTTTTTCCTTTCCCAGAGAGGGTAATGAGCAACCGTTGGAACAAAATTTGCCTACAGTGGAAGGGGAGTTCTGACTTGAAATATTTAAAACCAGGTCAGATGTCTTTCTAAATGAAATATTGTAGCTCAGCTAGAAATGACAGACTCATGGCAGGAACCACTTGTTGAAATTCAATGACCTCTGTAATACAGGACCTCAGAGCTGAAGATTGTAATAATCGCCTAAAAATCCTTCTTTTATTTATTTGTATTACAGTAGTGCTTAGATTCAAATAACATCTACTTGCAGAAAAACACCCAAACATATTCCTAAAAGTTTTGTTGTGTTAAATCAAAGCTAACATTGCTATTTTCTGCTAAACATTGTAAATACACTTAGTAAAAATAGACAGTCATTGCCAAAAGAGCATATAATACCCCTTTTCTAATATAAACAACTAGATCTGTGCACAGCAAGAATCTCATGGATTTTGGTAACAGATTCACGCACACATGACCTAATTGGTGGAACAGGATTTCAGTGCATATCAAGTACCCAAGGCACAGTAGAAGCTCCCTGCATGTCCTGAGGTGGCTATAGGAGGTCACTGACGACAGCACTTATTTGTCCAGACAAGAACAACTTAAAGTCTGATTCTGCAAGCTTTTGATTATCCTCCCAAAGAGAGTGGAGGTAGTTTGCCACTTGTCAGGTTTGAAATCAGGAGGAAGGAAGGAATGTCATATTCCTACAAGATGGTAAATTGCTGCCTTGCCAACTTTCCTGTAATTGTCCTGTACTGCAACAGTCAATGTTTCAGTCATAAATCATTTAGCTCTAGTGCCACAGCAAAGTATGTAAAATGGGCTGCATGTGCTATTTTAGCTATGTTCTCCACTTCTGCCTGGACACAGATTGCTTTAGGTCAGAGGGACAAAGAGAACAAGCCTGAGGACACATGTATTTTCATAACTATGGGCACAGTTTTCCCAGGTCTTTTGAACACAGATTTCTTCAGTCTGGGCCACCAAAGAAATCTAGAGGCCAGTGTTATTCTATCTATGTAATCTCTGCTTTCTTCTGCATTCCTCTTTGTCAAAAGCATTGCCTTAGCTCCCTGCCTTTGAGAAGGAGGCTAAGCTAAGCAGGCTGGCAAGGCACAGAAAGAAGATGGTGCCTCAGGCAAGCAGTGGTGATGCCAATTCTACCACAATGCCTTGAATGCCAGATTATGTCTTCCCACGGATGCAGGAGATGTCCTAAGGGTGCTGTTGCCTAAAGAATTACAGTGGTTCCTGTACAACCATGAGTTGTTGAAAAAAAGTGAATGGAGCAGGTGTAAATGGTAGACTTGTGCTTCAGGTAAAATAGCAGACAAAACACACTTGGATTCTTCTTTGAATGCAGGACCCACCCTTGCCCTTTGTGTCTCCCTAACTAAACAGAACAGACACCAGTGGAGTTTTACATCTACCAAATGCCTTGAAATCCAAACATGCGTTTTCTGGGGGACAGGTGCTGATCACTATCTTATGTGTCTTTTGGTTTGAAATTGCAACTTTCTTTCTGATCTCTCCCGTGTAAAACAGAGCTCTGTAGGATTAGGGTCCTTGAAAGGAGCTGATGGATGCAGAGAACTGAAGTGGAGGAGCAGGAGAGCAACTCTCAGGCTTCTCTTTTTCAGAGGTAAGCTTTCTGAAGGAGAAAGTAAGTCAAGAAAGACTGACTTGAAGAACCAGAGCAGAAAGGTCCTAGGGCCTATTGTCTTTTCTTTCCCCAGTCTAGTAGATGTGGGATGTTTGGAATTACTCCTGTAAATTATCCCACTTACACATGCCTCCTGTAGTGCCTGCAGGTCCATCTCATGTTCCTAGGGATCCTGCACTAAGGACAGGGAGCTCAGAAACCAGCTCCACTGGAGCTAATTGCAATATTTCAGGCTGCAGTAAGTTTCCCAAAAAGGATCCTGTTCCAGAGCGCCTGACAACTGCACCTCTCCAGAGACACCATCTAGAGGCACCAGCAATAGACAGAGCCTCTGATGCAATAAGTCTTGGGAGGACTCCTGAGACACAGGGAAAGCACTTGATGTTGCTGCTATCCTGATTGTTTTGGATAGCTCATTGTCACCTAATTGTGCTGTAGGAAAGTCTGTCCATTCCCTCCTGTCTGCTCATTTATGCCCTCAGGCTATGTAAACGCTGAATGTGCCTGAAACAACAGCCAACCACAAGGTCTCCAGTGCCACTCTTTTGGTATGCACTAGCTCAGATTTCTTGTTGCTAGAAAAACCTCTCTCTGCTGATAAATGGCAGCATATTTTACAAAGAGAGACTGCTCTGCTCCTTCAGCAGGGCCCTGTCTATCTCCTTGGCTGACTTGAAACTGCTTGATGTATCTGGGAGGCCTTTGCCAAATGAGGAGGAAAAAAAAGGAAGACATATGCTTCAGGAGCTGGAGGAAGAAAAGGAAAGACCAAAACAAGCTTTAAAGCAGAATTATTAATCAGAAAATTATTTGTTAGGGAATGGTAAAATACAGTAAATATCTCTATGATAAATGCCCTGGTCAAGCTACTGAAATACTCTCAAAGAAGTTAAGAAGGATTTTCCTGAGAACCCTTTTACTTTGTTTATGCATTAATAGATCAATTATTAATTAATATGATTATAAGCTTCAAGTGTCAGGAGCTTGTTTGCACACGCAGTGGCATAGAGGTGGCTCTGTGCAAAATACTGGTTACAACTGCCTCTGTGGAGGAAAACCCCTTCGTTCCTGTAGTTTTCCGTAAAATGAAAATCTGCCTTTGGTGGCTCCTGAGAGGACTGCACTTCACGTGGACATGTGGTTCCAGCCTGCAGACCTGCTTGGGATTTGGGCTGGGTTTTTAACTCTGGCCTTTCAGGAAATGCAGTACTCATTCACTTCCTAGCCTAAATTAAAACTTCCTGTTTTAGCCCAAAATGACGTCCTCTTGGTCAGCCTCCATTGTCACCCTTACTGACTGCCTTATGATGGCGGCATAGGCCGCTCTGAAGGTCTGAGGTATTTGGGACAGAAAAACACGGTGCCAGAGACAGTGGTACACTGAAGAACATGAAATCTGAGTGGGCTGATTTGGAGAAAAACGGAGGCACAAGGGAATGATCTGACTTGCTTGTGGTCTGAGGATAGCTCAGCTGGGACATGCTGGGATCACTCCTATGATTACAAGTCTGTGATGGACACATATAGCCTCTTTAGGAAAGACAGGCAGTGGAGAAAAGCGAGGGCTGTGACTTCTACGTGAAGGAGCAGCACAAATACATGAAAACAGGAGACAAATATACAGAAACAGGAGATGGAGATCGGCTGATTGGGAGCTTGAGGGCAAGCCAGTAAGGGTAACACAGTTTGTTACAGATCATCTGATTAGGGTGACAAAGTCAATCATGTTTTTACACAATTAAAAGTCACCACATAACGGCCCACAGTGCTATTGGGAAAATTTTACCTCTGACTTCAGCTGAAAGATCAAAACAGTGCAGCAGAACAGGGTTAGAAAGTCTCTGGAGTTTGTTGAGGAAAACTTCCTAACACAGATGGTGGACAGCCAAATGGTGGGTGACGGTCTCCTGGATCTACCATTCACAAGCAAGGAAGAATTGGACAAGGATGTGATAATCAACAGCAGCAGTGGCTGTAGTGACTACAAGGAGCCACAAACATGACAGGAGTGAAGACAATCAGTGGATCACAAATCTGAGGCTTCAGGAGAGGAAACTTTGGCACCCAAGTTAGGACATTACAGTCTGAATAGGCAGACAATTAGACGCATAAAAGACAGTTTGGATGACCAAACTCAAAGAGCAGTGGTAATGGCCTGAAGCTCTGGCTGTCCATGGCAGGGGCAGTACTAAAGGGGCCTATCCCAGGACCTGGACTCCTTGACATCTGCATCAGCCACCTGGAGGAGGTCTCATCACATTTGCAGAGGACATCAAATCTGACGGTCCAGTTAACATGCTGTAGGGCAGAGCTGCTGTCCACGGGGCAGTAGAGAGGCTGGAGGAATGGGCCAACAGGAATATTATGAAATTCAGAAAAAATAAATGCAAAGTCCTAACTCCTAGTTGTCTCATCTCTGTCCTTGAAGGCTTTTAAAACCTGACTGGACAAATCCCTCAACAAATGGGTCTGAATACAGAGCTAAAACTTGTTTTGAGCAGGAGGCTGGAGTGAAGGCATCTTCATGTCTCTTCCAACATAAGCGGTTCTGTGACCGCTTGGTACGATCAAATAATCTTATGCTGCTAAACTTGATTATTTTAAGAAGTTACTACCCCTGTGCTGAGTATTGTCATCCATCAGCCAGAATCCCTACAGCTGGAATGCAGCTGGCGCATGTTCATGTTCCTAGACCATTGCAAAACGAATCCCTTTTACCTCATATTGCAACAGACTACAAATGCATACACAGCTAATTACTGTGTGTCAGTTGAAAGGGCAGTCCTTTCTGGCCGAGGGCATGCTCAGGGCTTTCAGCTTGCTGGGTTCCTTGCCTACCACCATCTGCTCTCAGCCATGGTTCACCTACAAGGCCACCCTCACTGACGCTGCATTAGTGCAAGCCAAATTATTATCCTTGCATTGTCTGCATCACCATAGCATCAACAAAATGGTTAGGGGCCAGCAAAACCACCAAGAAAACAAAGGCACTGGTTCCACAGCACTGGCTGACTGTGCAAATGGGTGCTAGAGGCAACAGGCAGAAGAAAGGGCCCAGGGAACCAACCAGGCAGCGATCTGCAATCTCAGCCTCTCACCTCTGTGCTCCTGGTCCTTAAATGCCAACCTGTATTCCCTAGACAGTCGAAGTACACTGCATCTGGCTAGTGCTCGATGTGTGCCTGTGACCATATAAAGACATTGCAGACACCTACACTCGAGTCCCTTCCTGTGAAATGGGAGTGTTTTGCAATGGTCTACTGCTTTGGTTGTTTTGGAAAACAGAGATATATAAATACAAATCTAAGGCGATTAGTTTAAAAGTGTCCGCTTGTAACTAACCACGGCTAAACTTGCTGGTTTCACTTATTTGTTTGTGTTTGGGATATTAGATACAGTCTGAGGCCATGGCTAGCTATATTGGTACACTATATCTCTCCTGCACAAATAAATCAAACTAAAGCAGCCCAGTTCTTGTAGACTGACATTAGGATAAGTATATCTTAAGAAAGTTCTTATTCAGACTTGGCTTCAGGCAATAAAACGTCATAGATGTATAACTCTAGTGAGTGAAATTTCTAGGGAGCAAATTAGGCTAAAAACATCTTCTAGAGACAGCTAGAAAGGAATCAGACACCACCCGAAAATAAGGCAAGTTATGCAGTAAATGTTTCATTTATTGGATTTCTTCCATTACTATTAGGGTTAAAAGATGGGTTGTCAATAAAAATGGTATATTTATGGAGGGCTCTGTATTTCAGAAGCCTATTTCTTGTCATTCACTCCTATAGTGCTTGATATCACCTCATGATAAAGTGTGAATAATCCCTGCATGAATGCATATTTCTACCCATTAACGATTTTATTATTTGACAGAATTATCTCTAACAAAAGCAAGTGGTACAGCTGTGGTTTAGGTGCTAAAAGGGAGGGATGTTCCTACTGAGCAATAGGCATGACTTGGGAAGCAGAGCATGGATTGAGAGACATTAGGCTGTGTTACGAGCTTGAGAAACAATACATGCAGTTTTTCAGAACTAATTTTCCAATATTTCTCCATCAAATGAAGATAGAAAGTCCTCCTTGATCAAATAGCACATAGCGACCTGGTCATTATGTGTGACATCTAAAGCCACAAAGAAATCTGGCAGTAGCACCATGATCTGGTTGTTTGTTGATATTTTCCCATTTGATAGGTTTCTTGAATTTTCATGTGTGCTTGTTTCAGTCAATGCAAATGACTGCAGACAGGAGCCACGGTTTCTGTGTTTTCATGCTGTCATCTCATCTGCCCTAGAAAAAATTTCCCCTCTTTGCTAACTCTGGAAGAGCCAGTACTGGTAAGACACTAGGCAGATGTGTTTGCTTCCAGTTATTGGAGCCTTTTCAATATTGATTTTTTTTCTGTTTTTGACATTCAGAGCAGGTTTAATGATCCAAGATTATTTGTAAACATGCAGATTCCTTTGAGCTGTAGACTCAAATCCCAGCCTGGTCAACCAAACTCCTTTTATCTTTCCAAAATAAATAATTTGAATTTTACACATTGCAACCTACATTGGGACCTCTTGGAGAAGACTGTGAAAACAGATGACTCACCCCAAATATGTAAACATTAGCCAGGAGATCCAGCTGGCATTTAGCAGGCCATATTTCTCCAATAAGGGCTTGGGCCTTTGGTGAGACATTAAAGGTTCCAAAACACTTTTCATAAAACAGTAAATTTCCTTGGCTGCCCCCGGTCAACCTCTTCCCTCTCCAGCTCATTGCACTGTGAGGTGAACCTCACAGGCTTTTTCACTGCTGCTGTTCTACTGCAGGAGTCTCAGGACCAAACTGTTGGGCCAAAGTGCAGAATAGTGACACCATTGTCGGTCACCAAATGCCATAGCTCAGCACTTGGTATATTGTACCAAGTGGTGAGGGTTACAAAAGCTTGGAGAAAGGCATGTCCACTTCTTCATCTGTGCTAGAGGAGAGCTTTGGCAAGAAAGTCAACGTCTCTTGAATGTGGAGCACCTGGCTTTGTCTCTCCAGCTGTCACTTAAAATTGGATATTCAAATAATAAATTGAGTTTCATACCATGGATTAGCTTGACTTTTTAATTTTTTTTTTTAATATTGTATTTCTTTTTGTGTTAAACACTATCCTTTTTTTTAATTCAAGGTATCACCTGAGAACCTACTACCCAACAGTAGTTGCTATTGACCCCTGGAGAGCTCTCACTTCCCTGACTGAGAAAAAAATTGTTACATAAGAGGAAATGATACAAATCAGATGCACAAGCTATCCAAAGTGACTTGTACTACCTGAATTAAGCCATGTTGGTTTAGTAACCATCAACAATCCTTGGACTTCACAACCACACTAGCTCTAGGCTGCAGTTTGAAAACAAACCACTGGAAGTTTGTAAAAGGAAGAATGTGATGAAAACTAAAAAGTAGTTTCCTGGCCCTTCACAGGACTCCTCTGAATCCACTGTGGAGGCAAAACCCCAGCTGCTAAAACGTGCCCAGGAAACACCTTCCACAGCTGGGGCACAGTCCCTTGGCCTTCCAGAGCCATCTTCCATACCCAGGACCACCAGCTGGCACTGGGGCAGACAACACTGAGCTCCCTTCCAGCAGCACTTACTCATGCGAGTAACATTACTCGCACGAGCAGCCCAGGTGTGTCACCACCCTCACGAATCATCTGGCAGGGATGTGACTCACACCTGTGAGTCTCTACAGAATCAGGCCCTTCTTCTGCAACCAGCTTTTGGCAACAACTGGCTCTGCCCTGCACACTAACTTTTGATGGTGCTTACTAAGTAGTTAGCAACTACGCTGGGACTGAAGCAAAAGCATGCTTGTTTAAAGAAAAATCCATAGCAGATTGTAGAAAGATCTTAGAAAAACAAAACAAAACTGTGCAACTGTTTTTGTTCATTTGGATCAAATTATAACACATGGCCCTGCAAAACAAATAGAAGTCTGTCACATTTGTATTTCTAATCTCACATTGTTCTGGGATATAAAGGCATTTAAAAATCAAAAAGCAAACAAAAATTGAGAATATTTGTTAAGGTGTCACTCTGCAAGACACTAGTTTGCAAAGACAGTAAGTACATAATCAGGGGCAAATGGGGAGCGTGCATGCCCACAGACAGTTATTTAGTACAATTTCTGAAAGTAAAAAGCAAGTTAGTCAAAAGACTAGTGGAAAAAGAAACTGTTCAATGCATTTGTACATTGAGTTAACAGTGAAGTATTTCATTAGTCATGTTTTTACTTGGTGTCTTAAAATAATCCCTTTTCTGTCTCCATATTCCCACTTAGACATTGTTCACAGACTTATTTATTTATGAAGTCTGAAGGTTAGTCCCTACCTGCTGAGACTAATTAGCCCTGTTCTTTGTGTCCTATGCAATCCTGTCTGATTAAATGTACACATTTGTTTTACTTCTTTTCATGCTTCCTTTCACTCTACTTCTGCTTTACTGATTAATATTAAAGTTGTAAGTTGCAGTGATTTTTTTATTTCTATTTTGTCTGCATCTTTCCCTTTAGTATGCAAATTTCTATGTGAACTTTTTAATGCCTGAGAATTCGTGTTAGCCTTGTCGATCTCTGTATTATTATTTTTATTATTCTTTTTATAGAAGACAGTTCAGCTGAAACCCCCAAACTCTCTAAATATTGCATGACAAATTGGCTTTGTTTTGGAAACCCTATGTGCTGAATGACCCTTAGCATGAGCAGCAGGTTAGATTTCTGGAGGAATGTTTGGATTATTTAGTACAGCCTGTCCCTTGCTTTCAAACACCATTTCCATTAGGCAATTTACTAATTCCCATTGAAATTACTGTCTCCCCCCGCCCCCCTCCCCACTCCCCTCCTTTTGTTCCTTGCCCATGTTAAAGTTTCCAATTGACTCGTCCATTGTTACAATTTGTCACTGCTGGAAGATCAATTTGTTTTCGCCTTCCCCTCGCCACATTAGATTCGGGGAACAGATGCCATTTCTTGCATCCGCATGGCTCTGCTCCCCATTTTGTTGCCGTGCAGGCAGAGCCCCGGCCGGTGCCTCCCGCAGCCCCGGACGGACCGGGCGGGCCCCGGGCCGGGCTCCGCGCCCCGCGGGGACCCCGCGCCCGGAGCCCGGACCCCCCCTTCGCTTTGACTCCCCCCAGCAGCGTGATGTTTACGCCACCACAACTTTTCACTTCTGAAGTCTGGGAGTCCTTGATTCTCCGTCCTGCCATGCTAATTAACTTCTTAGCAGTCACATTCCTTTTCCTCCTCTCGCTCTCTTTTTTTTTTTTTTTTTTACATCAAGGACCAGAAAACATTATGCCTTACTATAAGATAATTTGGAAATATCTGATCTTCAGCGAGTGATCTCACACATTTTCATCCTGCGTGTTATAACCATAATAAATGCAAGGAGCAAGTGCTGCTGAAAAAAAAAAAAAAAAGAAAAAAAAAGGCTTTTACTATATTCTAGTGTTTATTATGATTGGAGTTTCTTACCTCCAACGAGCGGCTTGAAAAATGTTAACGGTTTAAAAAAAGCACCCACCGCACCACCCTGCCGTCACATGTACCCAAATAATAAGGGCACACACACATCCTTCAGGAGAACCCGGGCTGCGGGGCGATGATATGTTTATTAATGTCCAGAATGTAAAAGTTGGCGCTCCCGGAGCGCGGAGTCAGGGACACCCGTTCGAGTGCTTTTCCCCTCGCTCCCCCCGTCCCGCAGCTCTGAGCTACGGTGCACAATTTTTTAATTTTTTTTTTT
>VWPU01004086.1:0-52088 GCA_013398955.1 Callaeas wilsoni | reverse complement strand
GCTGCAGGCGCTGCCCAGGTAACGGGGGCCGCCCTGAGGGGCTGCAGCGGCGGCGGGGAGCGAGGGGAGCGGCGGCCCGGGCCGGCCGGCGATCGCAGCCCCGCAGCTGCTGCGGGTTATAATTTGGGCCTAGATCAGCCAGGCCTTCACTAACTTTCACCTTCAAAAGCGAGCATGTGATTAAAAACCAGCGTGGTATGCCGCGGCACTAACGTGGAACATGTAGTTGGCTGGGTTTGTGCGCCGAAGTAGCTGAACCGTGAAGTTTCTCATTCCAGCTCTCTGGTTTGTGGCCAGCACGGCCTTCCTCAGTGGCCATTAATAAATAACAGCCTCATTACTCTAAAGGAGTGGCGTAGTCACAAAGTTTGAGGGCGTGTGTCTCTCAAGCAGGAGCGCTGGGCGAGCTCTTACACAAACCCTGTCTAAATGTGTGTAAAGGGTGTGTACACAGGAGGGCAGGTTTGTGGCACGGAAGCTTTTCGAAATAGACGAAGGTTTTGACAAGACCTCTTTTTTTGTTTTTTTGTTTTTTTGTTTTTAATGGCAGTATTTAAACGTGCGAGCAAAGAGGCCGCAAATCTTTAAAGGACACACACAGAGTGTCAATCATATCTTCCAACCTTGCTGTCCTGGTATTTCCAGGTTCTTTTAACTTGAAAACATTAGTAGGTGGCACTGGTATCCGCTATCTATTTACTAGTAAGCAGAGAATTCCTGACTGTTTCAATAACAAAATTGTGCCCTAATTTAATTGATTCTAAACAGGAGAATGTAAAACAGTTGTGTTCAGAAATTTTTCTGCCACTGCTTTGTTTAACCCAGCAGTCAGATATTTGGGGAATCGTGTGGCTGGTTTACGGTTTTAGCTGCCTTTTTAATGTTTCTTTTTCAGGCTGAGGGCACTCCACAGGCTGCAAGTAATAGTACAACATTTGGTAAGGACAGCATCATGTTTGACTGAGTTGGAAGCTTTCAGGACTCTTTAACTCCCCTGAGGCACACAGCACATGCAAATTCTAATGTGTCTGCACACAGTGGTTCTGAACACTGTCATGTATTGCTCAGGCATAGCAGTACCCACATCTTTGAGCACTTTGTTACAGGTTTCTATTATACTGTAAATTAAAGCTTAACTATTTTGGCTTTACTTACATTTATAGATAGGTTCTGTGTTAGCTTCTGTAAATTCCTTAAATATCATCCCACTGTGAGTGTGAAACTAGTTCAGGGGGTTTGTTTTCTACTGTTAGAAGTTACTTAAAGACAAAGCAGGGTGTACATTTGGGGTTGCAGTGTCACACTACCAGTAAGGATATATGGAACTGTCATTATTCTAATTGTTGCAATTATTTTCAGAATGTCAGTTTTAAGGAACCATGGGTTTGTGTTTTATTAGTAGGGTGGGGAAATTTTTGTTTGTTTGTTTGATTTTGTTTTTTGGTGTTTGTTTTGTGTGTGTATGTTTCTGCCATAAATTTTATTTAAGTGAACTTAAAATGTTTTTGTAAAACAATGTGTGGTCCAAAAAGGTATCTGAGGTTTATTACTCTGAAGAACTCAAAGTAGTTTCCAAAGAACTGTTTAGGAAATAGAAGTACAGTGGGAAAAACTCAGCATACAATTCCAGAAAGCATGTTTTGTGATCCTAAATAGTGTGTTTTGAGAATATATTTCCATAAACACTTTTGTAAATATATTACTCGATATCTAACTGAGGACATTTGCTTTATTTATTTGTTTTTGCATGCACAGAAAATGTCTAAGCAAGCAGGTTCAACAGCAGAAGTGTTGTTGGAAAAGAAAGGAGGTGCAGGAATAATAACTTTGAATAGACCCAAGGTTCTCAATGCACTAACTCTGTCTATGATCCAACAAATTTATCCTCAACTAAAGGTTAGTAGCTCCACTTCTACCCATCCATTATACATACATTATTTTAAACCAATTTTAAAATGCAGTTAGACACTTCTTAGTGTACTGATTTAAAGAATGAGAGTTTGTGTGAGTACAATGGGCTCAGATTTATAGGATGGGAAAAACCAGGCAGTTTCAAGCAAGTTAGAAAGAGAAGACATTTCAAAGAAACAAGCTGTCAGACAGAGTTAAATTTAGCATCTCTGTAGGTAACTGGACATCCATGTTAATACCAGGACTGAATTAAGAGCAAGCAGCACTCAGCATTTGTATTCCTTTTGGCAACACCCACCCGATCAGTTGGCATGCACAAATTTCAAGCTATACACTGGTGTTGCCTCTTGATGGAGTGCATGTGTTGTGGGGAGGCTGCATGGCTGAAAATAAAAGATACCAGCCACTGGGAAGCAGGGGGCTGTCAGTGTCATTCCTTAAATGAGAACTCATAGATTTACAGGCACTGTTTCTCTGCGAGGCAGCTCTGCTGGTCTCTGCTCTCATGGTTGAACGGGATGCAGAAGTGACAGAAAGACATTTAGATCTCAAACTTCAGTTTAAGACAATCTGTTTTAAAGTATGGTTTGATTGGCTTTTTGAAAAAGTAAAGTAAGAATGATAGGCACTATACTGAGCAAGCATTATTTGCACAGATTTTAGTCTTATGTGGAAATACTTACTTCTTTTTAGACGTGGGAGCAAGATCCTGAAACTTTTCTAATAATTATAAAGGGAGCTGGAGGAAAAGCTTTTTGTGCGGGGGGTGACATTCGAGGTAAGGACTATACTCACTTAAACATTTGATGCCTTTCCCAGTCACTACTTTGCGTTGATTTCCTTTGTTTACTGTGACTTGGCTAAACAAAATCTTGCTACACAAGAGTAAGAAATCAGTTGTGCTGACTCTTAAGACACCTTGATGCTATTTAAGGTATTTGTCAGAAGACAACTGTCAGGACAGTGTATAAAAGAGTAAAAATTACATTTTTATGAATAACTGATAATAGCAGCCAGTCATTCCAGGGAGGAGAATGTTCTTGTCTCTACCTTTCTCTTCCCAAATTTTCATTACTGACAGCTTCTTTCCAAGAAATTTGAAGGGTCCTAACAGGTAGCTCTGATAGTATTGGATAATTTGTCTGATGTTTTAGATGGCTAGATACAGATCTGACAAGGGTGGTCAATGTATCTGTGATTATTTTTAAGCTGTGAATGGCAGGAAATCTCCAAAGTGTCAAAATTAGCAGTTGTTGTAAACTGTAGGTAAACAAGCAGCACAGATTATTGTTAAATTATGTCATGCTCTAATTGGCTTCTCATTTTTAGTATTTGGAGTCTTCAGTATAGTCAGTTTTAAGTGACTGTTTTAAATGTTGGTATGAAAATTATCACAAATGAGTATTAGACATTAGGAGGGGTTAGAAAATGGACCACACGCTCACGAGTATGTGACAAAATACACTTAAATAAAATTTGAGACTTAACATTCATATTTAAATATGAGCAAACTTTCTCAAATATAATTAAGCAGGATTAAGTTGGTTGCTATTTGCTGTAGGAAAAGACCCAACTTATGTGACATTATTTTCTTTTACTTCTATTTTCTATTAAACATACAGTTATCTTCAGAATTTTTATTTCTTTTAAGCCATCACAGAAGCGGGGAAAGTTGGAGATAAAATGTTCCAAGATTTCTTCAGAGGAGAATATAGACTGAACAATGCCATTGGTATGTTAATAGCAATTTCTGAAACAGTACAGTTTTCATAACACTGGCTTCAAATGTAAATTTATCTCTTTGATAATCTATTAAAGACTGTGGTAACATCAGAGAAGTAGTAACTGGTTTTTTACCAAGTTCAATACCAGTAATGTAACATATCTCACTTTTGTACCTTGCATGCAGAATGTGTTTCTTTTAAGTTACTGTGACAGCTACTTTATCCCATCCCATCCCATTGTTCTGGTTAGTTCTATTTCCTCTGTGGAAGAATTAGTTTTAGCTGCAGACACTGCAGTTCTGCCCTAAGTATCACTGATCTGCTTCAAAGAAGACATGAGGTAAAAATAGATATGTGGAAAATCATTAATATTCAGTCAGAAAGCAGAAGATCAAATTATATTAAGGCTTTCCATTTGAATAGACTGCATGAAAGACTAGGGATGCATAACTCAGGAGTGAGCTGCCTTAGTTTTTTGCAAAGACACTGGGTGAAGTTTACTAGAGTAAAGCATATTAAAAAAGGATGTTAATTCTTTAGGGTAGAAGTCAAGAGTTGAAAGTTTTGGTGAGAAGAAACTACTCCAAACATATTTTAATTGAATACAGTTTGAGTTTTAAAATATTGTGTCCAGTGTTAGTCACTACAGGAGGAGAGGTGGTGTTCCTCACGTTGACAGTAGAGCACAGCTATTAGAGTAATTCCTGAAAAGTTATTTTTACTTTTTTTGACAGAGTTTCTAGGCTGAGCATGCTTGTCATGTACCATTCTTTCCTTCACCAATACAAGGCCAAAAAATAGTTTAAGATTTCACATAGTTGGGGAAAAAATAGTATTACCTTGACGGTTGAACTTGATGATGATTCTGTTGCAAGGGTACATAATTTAAAAGTCTGTGTTTTTTTTAATATTTTTTTTAATTATTAGGTGCTCAATATCTATAATGCATGTATTTACAGAACCCAGATTTTTGATAGCTTTAGTATGATTATATTCCTTTAAGACTGAGATTTCTGCTAAAAAGATTTATTTATATCTTACATTTTACAACTTAAAAATACAGCTGGGAGCTGCTTTCACAGCATTGCAATGGGAAAGACTTTCTGCTATAGAAATTTAGTTCAAGGGGTAGCATCTACCTCCCATGCATTAGCTTGTATGATCCTATAAGAACAAAGTTCAAAATACAATTCTCTTAATGTTTTCTAACTACTAATTTGAAGGATTGAAGTACCTTTTAAAATAGGGGTTTTTTTAAACAAAGCTCTATATAGTAGTTACAGAAAAACTTGCAATGTGGTTGCAGGGGCTGCCTGTATCAGCAATCTTTTTGGACTGTAAGTCTGACCTGAAAACACTAAATACAAGACAGCTGTTTCATTCACAGTGAAGTTCTGAGTCTTTCCAGGTGTGGCAATTGAAAGCATCGAGGCTTTAGTTTAATGCCTTCTAAAGGCCCCAGCAGATGAAGTTGGTGGTTCAGGACATTGTCATCTGAACCTGCCTGCGCCACGTTCAGGGCTGTATGCAAGAGCTGGCATGACAGAACATGCTGCATTGCAGAAGTTTATAGTCACATCGTGACTGGAACCTGCACATCCATCTCGCTTTTTAGTGAAGTACTGAAGGGCTGGAACACACCCTGTGCTGTTAATCCAGACTGTGAGAGGGGGTGGAAGGGCATCTGCTGTGTCCCAACATCAGACAGAGCTCTTTATAATGGCTAAACAGTCAGGTACTCGCATAACAAACAGTCCAACGTTTCTTAGTTGGATAACGTTCTCTTACAACACTCCCAATCCAGTAAATCAGAAACTGGTGTTTCTTTTCATTTCTTAAGAATTACATGAGGTACCTTCACTGTAAGTTGATAATATATGATTACTGTTTAAATTAACACTTATTTTCTGCTGCTTTTGCTGAAGTAAGACGTAGGGAAACGTCATGTGGCAGCTAGTCACAGGTCCACTCTTGACAAAGATGGATGATTGTTTTTCTTTACATTTCTTACAGGCACCTGCAAGAAGCCATATGTGGCACTTATTGATGGCATTACAATGGGAGGGGTAAGTTAAGTACCTTGGTGTGATACCTGATTGTTTTAAAATAATGTAATGTTCTGTCTGTTAGTTGAGTGAAGTGCACACAAGGCATTTCCAACGTGTCAGTTGACGAACAAGCATCATAATCTGAGCCTTTGTCTCTTACTTGTCGGGTTACATTGCTGCTCTTGGAGGGCCTCTGCTGTTCCTTGATAGCTAATATAAGTGCTTTCTCTGAGGAGCAGAGCAGAATCCTGTCACTGCTGGAAATAATCCTCACAAAGGTTTTCAGAATACTGAGGGGGAGTTTGTATATCATACAAAAGCTGAGAATAGTTCTCCATTCTAAGTGTATTAAAAAATAGAACTATATAAAAATACATTTAAAGAACAACTCTTTGAAAAATAGGGAAAATTCTAAGCTACACCTTAACAGACATTGACGAGTTCTATGTTTTTCCAACAAATAATCTGGAAATGCATCTCACCTCTGTAGTACTTTTAAAACGTCATTTGTGGGATCCTGATTCCACACACACCTCATCCAGGGCTGCACCTTTTTACTAAAGCAACATAGAGAAGACTCTATCATATTGCTAGTTATACTCAGTGTTAATAATTTTTTCAGCAACTGTTGTCTGTAAACACCACAAGTTGATAAGGCAATGGCATGCTTTTTTTACATGCTAAAATTCAGTTCTGTTGACTTTGACATCTGTAGGATATATTTGCACCATATCAGAGAGTGAACTACAATAATCTTCAGTTGTTTTGAACAACGAGTTTGACTACGAAGCCTGTCTGCCATGTCATTGCTTAGATTTGTATTGTTTTCTGGCATAGCCCTGTGATATGCGTGTAGAGTATATTTAAATAAAGTTTGTCAAAGAGAGTTGTGAGAAGTGGAACACTGCATGGTCCATGACCTGTCACGACTCTTTCCTTCCCATCTTTCCTTACACATTTCATTTGTTGTTTTGGTCTTTTCAGCTTGTGATCTAAACACGCAGTAGCTCTCTTGCCCTTTGCTTCTTTGCTACCAAGCCCCAAAGAGCTCAGCTAGAGAGCCATTCCCCCCAGCCTAGTATACATGCATTGTTTCCAGCATAAAGGGGTCTTGTTCTGTAGCTCTTCTTGCAGAAAAAGTACTTTATTGACCATAGGAGACCTGAAGGTTTCTAGATAAGAGACCGGGAGTCCATTTATTTTATGGACTTTCGAATAATAGGATGGAAAGCTATGGATGAGCAAAACTGCCCAGCAGCCACCGTCTTTTTAAAGGTCCTGCAGATTGCTCATTATGACTGTGGCCTGAGCAGGAATAGAATTTTGTCCTTTGAAAGGAAAGTGTATTTTTGGACTGAAAAGAACATAATGGAGTCAGATGATCCTGCATTACTAAGATTCTTTATGAATTCTCTTTCGTCTAAAGAGCTTTTAGAAGACAGCAATTAGTCTGAAACTTTATTTTGGATAACTGAATTTCAGTGCAGGATACCCAAATTTCAGTGGGACTGTGACAGAGTTTAACTGCCAATTGGGTTTGAATGACAACTTACTTTCTTATCACATACTAGAAGTGGCAACTATCTTTGTTTGTGAGTGGGGGTCTAGATTTTGACTCAGCAAGTATGCAGCCTAATTTAGGGGAACTAAATTAAAAATCACAGAAGCGTGTTAGAAACTCAGTTACTATATGCTTAGGTAGTAAAATTTGCTACTGATGCACAGATACCATAGATCTGTGATGTGATACCATAGATCATAGATGTGATAGTAAGACCTGGAATTTTATCCAAAAAATGAACTGGTTCCACTTCATTATTGGCTAGGGGCTGGTAGATAGATGGCTTTGGGAGCTTCATTAGCCAACAGATGGGGCTGTGGAGCTTGTCCTCAGCGCCTTGTCTAGTCTCCTGTAGTTCATCAAAAATTGATATTCAATATAAATGTATCTTTTCCTCTTTTTGTACTTGTTTGGAGCAGTAAGTTCAAATTTTTAAGACAGATTTGTTAGAAACAAAGGTGACTGCAGCTTACTGAAAAATAGTGAAATGAGTTATGAATATCGCATTCACTGCTAAAGGACGTGCACTGTTGAAAGGAACACTGGGCACACACTCTCATGTTGCTAAAAACTACTTCAGGTTTAGCTGATTTCTATCTGTAAATTTTCTTTTCCTTGAAATTAAGTACCTGAACAGTTGACAAGAAATTCAGAAGTTTGGGGGTTTTTAAAATATTATTGTCTGCAAATGACATCCTGAGTTTGGTCTTCTTGGTTTTAGAAGAGTCACAATCTTAAGTTCTTTGGAGATGAATATAGGTGATTTATAAGATCAGTCCAAAGCTCTGGTTTTAAATAGGGCTTTGGCACAAAATATATTACTGCGTCAGATACTCTAACAGACACAAAGATTCATAGAATTGTTTTGAAACCTGTTTCAAAGCCATGTAAAGCACACTAGATGGATTGAGTGGTGGCTTTTCAATGATTTGGCTTGGAGTTCAAGGTGAATGTATGACAGAAAAAAAAAGAAAAACAAGGGATAGACTTTGGAAGTTGTTGAAAATTGTCGAGGTCACTGGATTAACTTAAAGCAGTTTAAAAAATGTTTAAAAAAACTGAAGTGGCTTTGCAACATCAGAAGTAAATTTTCAGGAGCAAAGGTCATTACTTTTAGTTTAGAGAGGAATCTGCAACAGCATGAATGAAGATCCCTTTTTTATAGTATCATATTCTAGAGCATGCATGATTTAGAAACTTCCTGAGCCAGACTTTGTTTCAGAACCACAGAGCTAAATAACCATCAGTGGTCACACTCACCTCTCTGTACCTCTCGTATTTTTTGACAGTAAGTAGGCTTGGTGTTGAGAAAGGCCTCTGGCAATCGATTTCACAGTTCAATGTTGTGCTTTGTGAAAAGCAACTTGTTGCTCTTTCAGGCCTATTGTCTAATACTATTAAATGCTTATGTGTTTAGTTATCAGTGACGCCAAAGTAGAACCCCAAATGCTTATTTTTTTACCGACGAGTAAAGAGAGTGTTGCTCAAACATAGGAATTCTTGCCCTTGGACAATTTTCTGTGGGATTTAATCCTTTTGTCTGGCCTCTTACACAGCATATTTGCTAAATTTGTTTTAGCTTTGCTTTAAAAATTTATGCTTTTAGTTTTAGGATGAGAAAACATCTTCCTGTGGCGGAAGTAGGTTTTAACTTACATGGTAACATGCAACATTTTCAGTACAGAAATTAAGTTTGGTAGAGTTGCTAGCTCTCTTAAATCCTTAGCAAAGCACTGTGCTTTGAGTTATTCCAAGCATCTTATTTCCCAATCTTCACGTTTGGGAAGAATAATGGAAAGTTTTTTCTTTAATATGGTTTGCAATCTGACCAAATTTCCATCTCTGACTTCCTCAGATTGTGGGGCCCAGTTTGTGCGAGCGACAGCAGTACCCAGGACTGACTCCTTTAATTTTTCTTCCGAGAAGGACCTCGGGTGTACAGACTGGGAGAACAAGATGTCAACCCATAAATGGGTCTTTGGGTTCATGAGTGGCTTTCTTTTAGTTTTGTCACCACACCTGGCAGTATGGGTTTTTTAGGCAAGGTCTTTTACTTACACTGAGAGTCTACATCTAAGTTATTTACAGAGTTTCTTTAGGGTGACTATTGGACAGTAGAATTATCTTAAAAACCTTTTGAGTGTTACTCTGTTATGTTCTAGTGTGAAATATGTTAAGCTTTAGACTACACAGATGTGTAGAGCTGGGAGGAGCATCAGGATTATTCTTCAGCCCTTGCATTAGGGTTAAGTACATCTAGATGACTGCTTAGCTCATTTTCACCTAATGCACTCAGAACTCTCCAACAGCAGGAATTCTGGTTTTTCTAGATTGCCACCTGAGTGCTTAGTTATTCTTTCAAGCTGGGTTTCCCTAGTGTCTAGTTTAAGTCTTTAGTATGTGTAATCATTATATTCCAGTCTAAGTCACAGCTCCCTAAGCACATTTTGAGATACTTGCACTCCTTGCTCCTAGTCCTCTCTCTTTAATAGGGATAAGGATAGCTATTCAGCCTTTCCTATAGATTAAGTCTCTTAGTCTTCTTGCAGTCCTCTGGAATCTCCCATTTGTGTACTTTACAGTTCATTTCCAGAGACCAGACAATATTTCAGCTGGAGGATTCATCAGCACCAAGTGGAGCAGAATAATTATCCTCCCTATATTACAGAGATATTCTGTCACAAATAGTCCTGTAAATAGCAGTTTTGAAAGCATCCAGTCCTAGGAGGCCACCACTTCTAGTTATTCCCAAAACTATTACTGTCACCTCTTTCCTCCTTGCCTAACGTAAATTTCCATCACAGTACATTTGTTTATTGCTTAACCTTTTACCAATTTTAAATCTTCTTCCTTGAACTGAACTCCTTTGTCAAAATGTCAGTTTTGCAGAGCTACCCTTTTCTTCAAAGACTACAAAAGGAAAAAAAAGTACTCCTTTCTCTGAATTTCAAGAAACCCGAGTGCCATATGAGGTGGCACTGGGCTGATGAGGCTGCCCAGGTGTACTGAGTCTAGGCTGAGTGTTCCCACCTCAGCCCTTGGCTGCCTGCGGGTGCAGACTCTGCTGCAGTGTGATACCTTCAGTAGTTCTTTTCACAGCAGCACTGCGTTATTTGTAATAATTGCATGGTTGCTGTAAACCCGTGAAAAGCATCTAGGCAGTTGTTCCATGGGAAGCATACTTATCACCTCTGCATTTGATTATGCATTCCTAAGTGTAGTTACTTTCATTTTGTTAGTTTCTCCAAAGTAAGATGGTTTTGAATCTTGTCCTTCAAAGTGTTTGCCTTCCCCAAAAGTAAACTGTGAATTATAGAAATCCTTGTTACTTCATCATCCAAGCAGATAATGAAGCTGTCAAATGAAGTTTCATTAATGATTGGCTTCTGCCTGACCTCAGCTGGGGTACCCTCTCAGTTTTATTGCAAACTGCCTGTAATGCTTAATATTGTTTCAGAGGTTGGTGCCCTCCATTTCCCAATGATATCGTCTAGGCTATGCTTCCCTTGCTTGTTTGTGAAAGGAAACTCTGCTGTGGATGAGGAAGCATCACAAACACTGCAGTTCAAAACACGAAGCTTTTTCAGAATGCTGCTTAATGAGTGATGTCATTTTAATCAAGGGATAATGCAGATGTTCCACAGAAACGCATGCAGCCAAATTCCTGAACCTATGCCATGGTTTGGAAATATTCATTCTGCTGTGCATCTACCTGTGCATCTTCTCTTCTGGAATAGAGTCAGAATTACTGCATCTGCGTTGCAGTAGAAGAGCGAACTCAGTACCTAATATTTAGCTTTAGCTGTTTTTCACGTTAGTGACATTTAATTTTTAGCGAAACATTCCAGATGCTGGCATTGTTAGAGGAATCTGCCTTTCCTCATAAATCACATCTCAGGACCTGACAAGCACATCCACCAATAGATACAAATGTCTACATTTACACTTTAGCAGGATTTGGTTAACAATTCTTATTACATTATTATTTGTTCTCAAGTAAATTGGTAGTGATGTCATAAGCAGCTTGTATGTTATCCATTTTAGTCAATAGAATTTTAGTACACAAAGGAGCTGGAGTTCACCAATAGCTGTCCTTATGCTGCCCCATTTTTGTCCAGATTGTGCAGCTTTAGGAATTTTCCTTTCACTACCAACATAAATCTATTCATATAAGTTGTGCGCATGTAACTTCTACTCAGAAGTGTAGATAGCAGCATTTGGGGCTAACATTCAAAAACCAGGAAACATTAGGATTAACCATATCTATAAAATCTCATTTTTGCCCACACATGATACAATTTTTAATTACGGGAATGTGCATTTACAAGTGGATATTGCCCACAGAACAAAGCTATTCATTTGTGGTTTAATTTGGGGTGCAAATTTTATTGCGCATCATAGAAATTCTGCTCAGTAGTTAACAATATACATATATACATGTATACATATGAGACTTGGAGTGACCAGCTGCAGCATACGAAAGCTCATGAAAAATTATGATTTTGTATAGTACTTCTCTACTGTAATGGACATTATTACCCCTTTAGCCATTTTTAAAGCTAGGAAACTGGAACCTGGAAATGTCAGTGCTTTTTGGGTCTTCTCCCGCTTCTTACTCTTTTTCTTCCTTTTTATAAGTATGTTGTGCCTCTTGTCAGCCATCATGCTCTGGAACATCTTCGGTTTTAATTTACACTCTAAAATCAGCCCTGAAGTAAAAGTAACTGTCATGCTAAACCTAGATAAGCTGCTTTCCAGTTCTCTCCCTGCCTGTCCCCCTCTCCCCCTCCCTTGTGCCTGTGTACCACGTAGAAGCTTGTGGCTTGTTTTGTTGCCAGTGCTTCAAAGCTGAAGGCAGCTTTTACTGTGAAATAGAATACAGATTTTGCACGTACAGACAAATTGTTGTGAGATTGACTTGTGCACCACTTATTTTCTGAAATATGGGATGTCGAAAACAATGCTCAGGCAATCCTAAGAAAGGGTTCACTCCTTGCTGCTGTTCCAGTCTCTTTGCTGTCTGGCCATGCTGCTCTGCATGCCTGCTTGGCTCTGGTGTATGATCCCAGGGATAAATGGTGCTCTTCATTTTGTGGCTAATCGGACTAGAATGTCAGCAGCTCTTGACATCAACAAAAAGTAACCACTAAATACTCAGTGATTTCCATGTGATGTTATTCCCCAAAGGGCTTATCAGAAAGCACTGCCTTGAATACAAGTATTTTAAATTATAGCTCAGTACTGGTACAGTAAGTAAAACTCCTTTTCTCTCCCTCTCTTAACTCTACAATGACTGAGATTTTTGCTGGCTTCTGCACAGATTTGTTCTTTCCATTTAACACCAGACTCTTGCATGCTAAAAGTCCCACTATTTTTCTCTAATTCTAGGCCTTCGTGTACCTGCCTACGCTCATACTGAGAGTTATCTCATTATTTCCCTCTCCTTCCCTTTATTCCAGATCAAGGAGTAAAAGTTCTAAAGGGAATTATCTCTGCCTGCTTCTCTGTCCTTGCATATTTCTGCTCATTTTCCTCAATTCCTGAAGAATTTGAGTGCTCATTTTCTCCTTGAGTTGTAAGAATTTGATCAGTCTTAGACTTTCTAAGCACTTTTTTCAGAGAAATGGAGCATCATTACAAAAATCCTCTGGATTCACTCCTGTTATCCCAAACAACTGTGCCACTGTTGAAATAAAGTTCTGATGCACATACCTGTCTTTAGGAACAAGAAGTGTTTCTTCAGTTTTAAGATAAAACCTAAAAGCTCAGTTGAGCACTGATGCAAGTTGCTGAAACAGGTTCCCTCCCACTTGCCTGCCCCCCCTGCAGGCATTGAGATAACCTGGACACAGAGATTTCTTGCAGTAGCTACATTTTCAGGTGATACAGAGGGACAACAGGAGAGCTTCTTCCAGAATTTTAGAAACAATCAAAAAGCCACATCTGCTATCTTTTTCTGAATACATATGGCCAGTTATGTATAAAGAAACAAAATTGAGATAAAAAGAATACTTGCAAATGTAAAACTAGAAAAAGTTGCACTTGTTACTAATTAAAAGCTATAGGCTTTTCAGATCCAGGTCTTCTTACATCTTCCCTTTTCTTTCTGTTGCAGCACAAGTCTTGTGTCCATAAAAAATTGTGCAGATTATGATAGATACCCTAGTAAAAATTGCTTGTGATCACTGAAAATTTGGGCTGGCAGTAGAAGAATCAAACCAGGGCTTTTAAAAAGTCAATCTAAATTTGGTTGATAAAGGACACAGTGTAGCAGCATTGGTGTGTAGAATGGCCTATGTTTTCTCCCCTAAGTTTGCCTGTAAGAAGAACCTGACCTAAATAATTACTAATCATGTAGTTGGATCAATTTGTTTAAATACTTAGGAGCCAGAAGAACAAGATTGAGACATCAGATATGACTACAGATAATCTGTCTCCAGTCAGCTCGTTGTGCTTCTGTGTGTCTGTAGCAATTTGGACTGAGACTCTCTAATACATAATCAGTATATAGAAATTAATATTTTATATTTAAATCATATCACATTAATATTTTATGTTTTAAAATACCACACTACATTATTGAAAAGTTCACAATACCGCCTGTTTTTAATGATATTTTAAAAATACTTGCATAGAGTTGATTTATATGTCAACAGCCAAAGAAGGTGATATTTTGTGTCCAGATTGATCTGTCATGCTGCATTGCTCTGGTTCACTATGTCATCTTGTCTGTTAGTATCTACAGATGAAAATAGATTATACTCTTTGGAGTGGGCCATAACATTAATGATGAACGAAGATTAATATAATTTTTATTCCATTTAAGAGCCATTGTGTCTGGATGCAGGGGGTAATGCTCTTACATCCATGATTTTTGATCTAACGTATCTATAAGCTCCTGCTGCTTCCTGAATCAATTCTACTCACTTTGCCTTTGAAAACATTTTTGCTGCACCTTGGCTATTTTTGCACATTTGTATGCAGACGAATTTGTTGTGTTATGCCCAGTTATGCTCAATTGATTGCTACATTTCTGTTTGGTTCTAGCTCTACCAGAAGCTATTCTCATGCAGTTAAAAATGTAAAAAGTGTAGTCACTAGGTGGGAACTGTTACAATAGGACTTTCGTTGCAGTCAATATTGGTATTACCATAACAGTGCTTACTCAAAGAGCTAAAAATTATTTACCAACCTGGTGAAGGTGACACAAGCAACATTCCTGAAGGCCTTTTCTATTTATGATTTTTTTATTGTGTTGCCGATGCATTCCTCACAGTCTGGGTTAGATTATTTAGTAAATAGCCAAGTGTGATGTATGGTTTTGCTGTGACACAGGTCTACTTTTCTGTAGGTGAGCAGATGTTTAGGTATGTCATTCAGGAAGGGAGTATTTATTTCACTCTATGGTTCTCTGTTGTGGTGGCCCTCAATTTCTGAATAACTTCCCTAGATGTGATAAATTCTCTGATTTACTAAGTGTGGGTCCTTCTCAATTTAAGATAATACAGCCTTCGGGACACAAAAGATTCACAGTAGCTGTATTTCATTTCTGCATCCACTGGTCACCTTGTTTTTCATTAGAAAAATACTTGTAATAAGGTTCTGTATTCATCATGAGGAAAAAAATGGAAATCAATGATAAAGTTTCAATACACAGTCACGTGATGACTTTTGAAATACAGCAGTGAGTAAACAGTCTTGTATGGGAAATAAAATTGAGATACTCTACGTTCTTTTTTGTACGCGTGTTGATGACTTCAGACTGAACTACTATAAAATGATGTGCCTCCCTGAGGTGCACTGAGACTAACACAGCCCCATGCTATGAAGAAGCTACTGTGAAGAAAATTAACTCTATCTCAGCCAAAACTAGCCCCGTAGTTTTAATTGGTTTTTTGTTAATTTCTTTATTCTCCTTAACTTCTAGTCTCATTCTGTAAGTATGCTTTACAAAATTCAGACATTCAGCTGTCAGAGGAAAAAAAAGTTTCCAGCCAGTAAAAGCCTGATTGACCATGGGAGTGTATTACCTTGGAAAAGTCTGAAGGGAGACATCAGCTTTAGTATATAAGATCATGAAAAGTAGAACTGACTGTGCAGGATACAGTGTATTTTAATAAAGACATTACAGTGTTAAGTCTTGTGTGTGCAAATGCTTGAAGTACCTGGTGAAGTCAACACAGGCCAGTTTAAGATAATTTGATAGTGTGAAGGGCCTCCTAGGGGGGACTCTAGCTATGTAAGATTTCAGCTGAATTAAAACAAAATGAAATTAGAAAATCCAGAAATGAAGGAGGAATGCATTTAGACTTCTGATTGGTTTGTTCTTTACACAGGATATATGAAGCTAATGAGTATCTGTCCTCTGTATTAGAAGGTTAAACACATGCAGTGATATGTTAACCGTTTGAGAAGTTACAAATAAACAAAAAAATGCATATGAACACCAGTAAAGAAGTTACTGGGATTTGTACCATTATCTAATTTTTCTCTCCAAATTTTATCTTAATATTGGATTATTTAGAAATGATCTTCAAAGAAGCAAGAACGTATTTGCACCACTCTCTTTATAATGAATAAAAAGAAAATATAGTTTTAGTCTTTTAAATATACATCTGAAATAAGGCTGTTATCTATGATATAAAACTTGAAATCTGTCTAGAAAACAAATCCAATTATGGCTTAAGCACTTGAGAAAGTGAAATCTGATTTAATTACTTCTTTCAAAAGAAAATTACATCTTTCAACTTTCTATTATTGAAACTCAACAGTTATTTTTATCCCTCTAAAAAAAGAACAAGCTTGGAAGAGAAGCTCCCTTCATGGAATTCACACTTGAATCTTTGTTACTTAATACTCAAGCCAAAAATTTGAATCCTTATACAAAATTCTGATTGTCTAGAAAACAAGCCAGAAAAAATGCTTTGAAATAGATGGTATTTTTATTTTTAGATATGGGATTAGAAAACATTAATTTAAGCATTAGAGAGACCAAAATGGGCATGATTTTTATTTTATTATCTTTATAAAAAGGCCATCGTTATTGCTGAATATGCGTAAAAATAACAGCAGGCTTTATTTAATGCAGTGAAAATATGCTGTTATGACATTAAAAAAGTTGGAAGCAATGAAGTCACATTTCCATTTCATTTATAAGTTCTGGTACTTTTTTAGGAGTGAACATAGCTTTACACATAGCTTTGCGTTTTCAGGAGAACTAAATACAGGCCCATTGCTCTTGCTGCTGCTCAGATGAGATCTGACCAGTGCTCAGAGAAAGGGCTGAAGGACAGATAAGGGGTGAGACATAAGGTTTTACCCTCTGCAGATAAGATTCAGATGTTTGCTCAAATCCCATTTGCCTCCTTGGAACAGCAGTGCTTCGTGTGAATACATTTGGCTTAGTTCCTGAATATAAAATCGAGTTTGATAACCAGTTACCCTATGGGTGCATTTCTCAGGAAATTAAACTGGAATCTTAAAAACTTCATACATCTATATTAAAACCCGAGAGTGGCAGGTAGTCATTTCACAGAAGAAACTTGAAAATACATTCAGATTTAGTTGTGGCTCACCCTAATGGAATAAATTAATTTCTTGTTGGGCAGAATTGTAAGAGAGGCCAGGGAAGGATGAGAGGAAATTGAATTTGTATTGAATTAAGATAAATTTTAAAAAATTTTTATGTAAAGCCCAAAGATCTCTGTAGATAAGCAAAAGGAAAAGTTCTGCTCTTAAAAACGTGTCAAATACATACTGCTTGTCCAAGGGAGTATCACCCAATTAATCACACTGGTTTTGATGGGAAGTATAAAATACTGTGAAGATATTTGTGAAGACTGTTAGCCTTAGTTGGGTAAAGTGCCTTTTTTCTAGTATTTAAACAATTAAAAGTGTCATTTAAAATCCATTATATCCTCATCAGACACTGACTTCTTTTGGCCAATGATTTTTAATATATCTTCATTTTAACATAAAACATGGATGGCTGGAAGGACTGAGCAAAGGGAAGATTAACAGTGAGGAGCAGAAGTAAACTGAAACAGTGGAAAGGAAGAGAGAGAGAGAATATTTGTGTGAAATAACTACTTGAGACGTTTTGTCTCCAGACAGGATCAAACACACATTTCTATTGACAAGTATCACGTAGGTAAGCTTTGAGAAGTGAGACCTCAATATGTGTGTTGTGGTTGTGCCCTACCGTCTAAATATTCTTGGATTACTTCAAATATTATTACTAAGTAATAGTAACTTTTTCAGATAACCATTTTTGGTTTTGTCAGTTTTTCTCTCGAAGATTTAGCTAAATTAAATTCATTTTGTGCGAAGTGATTTTTTTTTTTTTAATTGGGCCTTGCTGCTGCTTACTACCTAAATCAGGAAATATGATTTATAGATAGAACACCAGAATACCAGAATAGAATAGACACCAGAACACCAGAAACTCTTCTGCTTTTGAGGGAAGTGTTTCATCAGGACAGGCTGCTAGAGAAGAGTGCTAGATACTTAGAAACGTGAATACTGTTACTGACTTGGTGAACACAAGTGCCCAGGATAAAAAGTGAGTTACTAACTACGTATTTTGAATTTTAATCAAGAGTGCTGAAGGCTTTTTCTGCTTGAAATACTTATGTGTTTATAATGTAGGTAATTATCACATTAGAAGAATAGTTAATTATTATTTCCTTTGAAAGTATTAGGATGACAGCTTTGTGAAATTTATGTGTTTTCCAAAAGTATTGGCTTTTTTTTTGTTGGCAATTTGAAGTACGTGCAAAAATTATAAATGGACTAACATTAGCAAAAGGATGTCGACTCCCTTAGTAGTCCAGTGGAGATAACAAGGTTACTCATGGTTTTTTAAGTTATTCTCCATATGACTCACCCATCTTTCAAAGCACAGAATGCTATTTCAGCCAAATCATGACGATAATATGATGCTTTATTAGTGTTTCAACCATAAAAGGCCTTTTAATATTTTGTCGAGCTGCACATGGTAAATCTAATATTATTTGAATTGTAAAGCAAAGTAAGAGGTATGTTACATAGGATTGTGGTTATGGTTGCTTCAACCAGTAATTTTATAACTTACTATTTTATAATTTAATAATAAATTATTTTCTAATTTATTTTGTCTGTTTAGGGAGTTGGCGTCTCAGTCCACGGACATTTTCGAGTTGCTACAGAAAAGACTCTTTTTGCCATGCCAGAAACAGCAATAGGTAAGTATTTTAGCAGATTATCACATGTTAGTGTGTTTAGGGTTTCAGCGTTGGTGTAATCAGGGTGAACTGTCTTTGACCGAACGCTTCAGGGGTGGGGAAAGAATTTTAAAATGGAACTGGAGACGACCATATGTATGGAAAGTATTTTCTATTAATTATCAGAAACTTATCTGTACTCTGGGAGTTGATCATTGAGACTCAGCTGTGTAGACTGACACAAAGGCTGTCAGGGTAAAACTTTTTAAAAAAGAACTAAGTCTTGCTGCGTGAAGGCAGATAAAGTCTGAAGCTCCCAGTGCAGGTACACCAGCTTTACCTTGGGAACTTGGTATGTGTCAAACTGGGTGTACTACAAGCTGCTCTGCAATGTTAATGAGGCAAATTTTGGAATTCCAGCTTTTCTTGTAGATTGTTAATGTAGACCCATTACAATTGTGCACAGATTGTATCTAGGCAAGATCACAGTGTCTTCAGTGTCGTCCCTTTTTCTTTTAAATAGCTACATGTACCTTGTGTTTTCTGATGTTTGATCCTACAGTTTCTTTGTCAATTCTGAGAGGTACAAAAGAAAATTTATCTCAGAGCTACATAAAGATACAGGTACAGCTCAAGAAAAGTCAGGTTAAAATGAACCCTCCTGGTGCAAATGTCAAGTATAATAAAGCATAATAAACCACTCAGATATAAGCAAGCTCATTATCATTTTAATTCCTGAAAAAAATACTAGAGCAATTCTTGTTAGCTGATAAAGGTAATGTAATTTTTCTGAACGAGTAAAGTTGGGATGAAAAAACCAAAAGCTATTTCAGCCCTCCAAGTATTTTTTTTCTTGTTGAAGAAAAACTTAGTAAACTAAACTCATGTTGTATTAAAGCTTAAGTTTTCTAAACTGTGAAGTTTGTAAACAGTTGTTGTATATGAAAACCATTTGAAGTAAACAATTTGTATTTGTATTTTTTTAACTAAACAGAGAGGTTCATTGGCGTATGAAATTATTCTAATAATAAAAGTACCTTCAGTTTCTTCTTCAAAGGTAAAGATATGAGTAGTTTTATGTTAACAAAAACTATGTACTTTACACAGATTTCTTGTGTTGACAAAGACTTATTTAAACAAAACCAGACTGTGAAGACATGTGAAGGAAGAGCTTACAACTTAGCTTAGGAAAGAAAGTAATTAAACCCCTTTTAGGATCACTTAGAAGTAAAACCACTGAAATCTGTTTGGATTTAAAGGCTTAGCTGTTTTGATCTCTGTGGGGTGTGTTTAAAATGTCTAGCTCTCTAGATACTGTATTAATTGTTTTTTTTCATGTGCTCCCTTATTTCAGTAGACATGGCACCTTTGCTATGAAATGAAAACAAAGCATTCATTCAGCTGCTCCATTTTCACACGTTATTCTGCATTTGTACACCACCATAAATAAAAGGATAGATATAAATATGCCGTTAGCAAATAGAAAGAAAAGGCAGTTGTAGACTGTAGGAGTTTGACATAGATAAAGCACTGGAAAGCAGCACAGAAGTAGGAGGGTGTGGAAAAACCAATAGTGGAGGGAACTAAGGATGAAAGTATAAGGTGTGGGGTTTGAGGTGGTGTTACACTAACAATGGATACTTCCTTGTATATCCCTGCTAAGTTTCTAGCTTTCTAGAAGTCGATACTAATAAATTTCCAATCCCTTTTGCCAGACAAAGTAAGAATGTATCAGCACTGCCTTTCTTATGCTTGGCAAATGCGGAGTTCCACCTTTGGGATTCCAGCAGAGCGTGTTGCACCTGTGTCAGAGCACAGACTGCAAGTCAGCAGTGCAGGCATAGGCTTATGGCTTGGGCAGCCCAGCAGTAACACAGCTCTTCTCTTACTTCACTAGGAAACTGAGAAATGATTGCTAAATGCTAACAAAAACCCCAAAAATTAAGTATGGAATACATTAAGAGAACCCCAGTAGCAAAGAGAAACCTATGGGGAAGCATTACAGAGAGAACTCAGAGCAAGATGTAGAATGTGGACAAGAGAAGAAAAATTATAGGAGAAAAAGGAAGACAGTAACACTGAAAAGGATACAGCAGAAGTTACAGCAGACTGTGCAATCAAGTAACTTTAAAGTGGATTAGGTAGACCTTCACTAATCCTGTTTGTAAATTCCTTAGTTAAAGAAACCTTCATTCAATTTAGGTTTATTTGCCTCTTAAAGCAACTTAAGCTAATCAACTTCACAGTTTATTTAGAACTGATTTCCTGTGTATGGCCAAGTGGAAGGGCACTATGGATCCCAATGGAAAGATGTTTTTCCTCTGGAAATGTGTTGGAGCGTGGGGAGAACAGTAGTCCATCATCAGTATTATTTTAACTACAGCAAAAAGGAAAAATATTGTTGCTGTTGTTGTTCCAGTGGATGGAGAGAATAATGTAATTGCCTTTTTGCTTTGGAGGGCATTTTTAAGACATGTTTTACTTTGAAATGAGGTTCGGTTTTTTGGTTTCTTTTTTTTTCAGTAGAAGGATATCCAAGGGTAGACAGGTGAATAGAAACATAGAACTAAATAAAAGTCTTGGCATCAATGTTACGATGGCTCAAGCTGAGAAGGTAAAATGTAGAATAGACTATTCGAGAATGAGAGTACACATGAAAAAGAAGGTAAGTGATGAATTGGAGGTAATACAGCTTAGGGCTTTTAAAGAGTGTCAGCAAGGCATTCAGCATTTCAGGAGAAGAGTTGTATGCCTCAGTAGCCTGGGAGATGAGAATAAATCAATTAATGACAGCACACACATCAGAGGGAATAGAATACTACAGCTGTAACTAATAGGAAGTGACTCCTAAAACTAACTTTTTGATGTATTAGAAGCAGCAGAACAAAAAGAAGATCAAGAGGGAACCAGAGGAGAAGCTGAGATGTATTAAGATTATTAAGAGGGAAGCACTGAAGAGCAGCTGTCTGAAAAAAACCTCCCCTTATTCCATCAGAGGGGGAGGACTATTCAGGGACCACTCATTTCCCACGTCTCGAAATACTTGGAATAGAGTCTTTCTGTAATACATACATTGACTCTTCTGTGAGCAAAAGCAATTACTTGTGAGTGAAAAATTACCATCTTCTATCAGAACCCCATTTAAACTCCTTATGTACATCTGAATTTTCCCACTTAATAGCTCTTCTTTGGCAAGTTCTTCTGAGTTTCTTATTGCTCATTTGTATTCTTTTTCATTTGTTTCATGATTAATTTATTCTCTGAAAGTAAAAACAACCCACCACACCTTTAATTTCTTTAAAAGACTTTCAGTTCCATGAATGCACCACTGGCATGATTTCAAGGTAGTAACTGGACCCTGCTTCTATGCATTCAGATTTCTGAAATCAATACAGCTAAGCTAAAGTTTTCTCAAGTTTAAGCACATTAAAAAAAAAGGTGTCTACATTTAATTTTTGGTGATCAATGTATATGACAGAATACTTTCCAATACAGCTTTTAAAAGCATTTAAAAGTCTATTCACAGCTTTAGATTTTAAAAAAATTACCCTAATCTGTAGATTTTAAGAATTATATAAGACAGTTACTAAACTGGAGAGTTTAATAATTTTTTTTAATTTCAGCTTAGTCACAGTCCTGTCAAAGAGCCAAATACTAAGTCAGCTTCTTGTACCTCCACCTTCAGGAAGACCCTGGAAATATTGTTGATCAATTTGTTCAAACTAAGCTGTGCAAGAAGCTCTTCCTCCGTGTTTGATATTTTTATCGTAATAAAATATTTCAGTGAAAAAGCAGCATCCAGTTTGAGTTTGCACAAATTATTTCACAATTCTTTGTGTCACTTCTGTTTCTTTGCTGAGAACACGTTTGATTTTTCAGGCACCTAAAATTGTCTCAGGTTGTTGGCAAATAGAATAAATATTACTGTTTGGTATATGTTTGTAAAGTATGTGCCAGTAGAAAGGACAAAGTTTGGAAAGTGTTCAAGAGTTTGCTTTTAGGAAGGGTTTTAATGCCAGAAATGTCAAGCCAAGTCAGGGAGAAATTTGGGCAAGGTTGCTGTACCTGTGTAAGGGAGATAAAAGTGAGACAAGAAAAAATTGCTACCAGTGATGATTAGTACAAGATCTTCTCTCTTCACTTTTGTTTTGTGTTGTTTATTACAGGCCTTTTCCCTGATGTAGGTGGAGGGTATTTCTTGCCAAGGCTCTCGGGAAAGCTTGGCTATTACCTCGGGCTAACAGGATGCAGGCTGAAAGGAAGAGATGTGCTAAAAGCTGGCATCGCTACGCATTTTGTAGAATCTGAAAAGGTAAGGTGCCAGCAGCGCTGGCCAGGGCACAGCCACAGTGCCGGGTGTGGGGTTTTAGCAGCCCAATACACTGTTACCAACACGAGCGTCTGCAGAGGTGCCCTTACGTTAGCTGGCCATGCCCTGCAAACAGAGATGGTGAGACACTCTCAAGCTGTCCTTCTAACACTTGCCAGCTGGTGACAGCTTTGCTTGAAGGAAGGAGCAAACGGTGCAGTTTTTACAATTCCACTGTTGGAAGGGCATCTTCCGCTGATGTACTCAGCAGAATGGAGGTTGTTTAAAAAATCACACCATTTAGACAACAGTGCATGAAACTAGAGATTTAGATAACTGCAAAGTTTTCAATCAAGGTAACACCCCATTAACATGTTCTTTCCTCTCAGACTGGTGCAGACTGGTTTTACCTGCCGTAGTTATAGCACTACATTGGGGGGCTGCTTGGGAAGCAGTTCTTTGCTGGTCACTGCAGACATAATTAAATTTGAGTGGTTCTACACTGACAAATGAATGTCTCCTTGTGTTGTTTGCTTTGTACTTCTTTAAGGTCTGTCAGAAAGTTGGGAAGGATGAGGGGGTGTTTATATACATATATGCTACTATTACCATAGAAATAACCCAAGTAGTATGTTTTGTTTTACTTTTAATGCAATCTTATTTTTAATAGCTACCTGCCTTGGAGAAAGACCTGATAGCACTGAAATCTCCTTCAAAAGAAAAAATTGCAGAGTTACTGAACTCTTACCACATGAAGGTAATCTGAAATTACTGAAATCAAGCAAAATTGTTAAGTAGACGTTCCTTTTTTTATCCATGCTACTGATTATCATTTTTTATGGTTGAAAATAATGAGTCTCCAAACTCTTTGCACTCTATCCATAATACTTGTGTTAGTCCCATGTAACGATGGGCATGGAAATAAAAGGCTTTGCCTTTACAATCAGTGGCTATTTTAACTCTTTTGGTGTGCATTGCCGTTCTCTTTCAAAAGAAAGAAAACTTCTAGAGGCAAACGAGCATTCAGTGTTATTCAGTCAGTCTATACTCTGCTGTTGTTCGGCTTTAGAATGAGCTGTGTTATTTCTGTTTTGTAATTACTAAGTTCATAAATAAGATTAATTAGAAAAATAAATGGGATAAGCTAATTTACATCATAGTACTGGTTATTTTGGCAAAACAGAATGCTATGAAATAGGAGTGATTATATATTGCAGTATCCCGCTTTACAAGATGACACTGAATGGAAAAGGAAACTGTATTTTTAGTTATCAGAGCTGAAATGCCAGGGAACCTTTTTCAGCTTCAGCTGCTGTTCCTGAAACATCTGCTTATGTCCCAAACCGCTTAATGCCAGAAGATGTGAAACATTTGACAACCTTCCCACAGAAGGCCGATGGAGCTATCACACACTTCGCATGTCTAAATAAGATTTTGTTAAATGACATAGAAAAGAGAAGGAAGAGAAACGCTTTTTTTTTGGTCATTAAAAAAGCCTAAACATGGGCCTCTATATTCTTAAAGTAAATGAAAGGGTTTTTTAAAAAACAGTCTCAGGTTTTTCAGTAGATTTATCTACATTGACTTTCTTAGTGTATTGCACAGAAGTGTTTTGATAGAATAATCAGAATTACTTGTGTACAAGATAACCACCCAGACAAATATGCAAACACAGTAGCTCAGAGCAAGCACTGCAGTATGAGGCAACATCTTTAACATTCGTGGGATAAAGCTACAAGTTCATATATACACACTGCAAAATTGTAATTCATTAAAATGGCACTGTTATATGAATATTAAGTGTTCATTTGTGATATGATATTTCTGTAACACAAGTCATTGAAATTTTTTGGTAGTGATACACTTTTCAGTCTAAAATAACCAAGAAAAATATATATTCGCTTTTTAAATAGTGCACAGTTGATCAAGAAAAGGAGTTTGTACTTGAAGAACATATGGAGAAGATTAACAGGTATTGAGCGAACTTTTAAAATTTTTTATTCTCGTGGGTAGAGAATATGAAGTTAAATCTAGTAACAGTATTTCACAGATAAGGTGAGAGAAATGACCTCCAAGTTTAAGTAACATTTTGTCTTTAGGGGCTTTATCTGAAGCTCATTAAATATTTCAGTCATCAGTACATTAAATACTTGGGCAAAGTAGCCTGATTCATAGCCTATGACACATTAAAATGAACATTTTCTATAGATATTGGATGGGAATTTGTGAGAGTTGAACAGGAAATGTTACCTAACACGTTTATCGTACTATTGGGTTAAGGCCATTTCTATGATGGCTTGGAACTTCTCTGTATCAGAAAGAGAAGGAGAAAGAAGCGAGAGTGGTAAGAAAGAGCTAAAACTCTGGAAGAAGGATGGCAATAACTACATTTAGAGACAAAAGATGCTGACACCAAACCAGTAGAATGGAGCTGATAGCTAAAGATTTCATATGTTATAAAAATACTGCTAAGGCTGATGGTAGCAACTGAAGTTTGTAGATACATACCAGAGTTTGTTAGTGAGGTTTATTGAAACACCAGAGATTTGTAAAGGAGAAGGAGATGCCTGAGTTACTTGAAACTGAGCAACATGGAAGACATTGCTAAGAAAAGCCAAATCAGCTGGTTATGCTCTAGTGTCAGTGTTACCCACCCTTCAGAAGTAAGAGGAAGACTGAAGCAGCTTGGTAACTAATTCTTTTCTTTTAGTATTTTTTCAGCAAATAGTATGGAAGAAATTATTAAAAAATTAAAGCAAGATGGTTCTCCTTTTGCCATGAAGCAGCTAGAGGTAAAGTCTTCTATGTCATTTTTGTTCAAGATTTTAAGTCTGATTTTATGGGTTCTTATCATAGGGCACGCTTTAGTCACCCTATAGGGCTTTGGACTGAGCCTCTGGTTCTCACACATAGTCCTGAGGGATTTTAAGTAGTTCTACTCAGACAAGGGTATTCCTCTAAAAATCACTCAATGTGAGCACCATCATATGGTGCATAAAACTGTAATTTAGTGAAAAACCAGACTCCCCTTTCTTTTTCCCTCCCCACAGTCAGGAGGTTGTTGGGAACAAGTGTTCCCTTTCTAGCTTCTCATTTTATTGCCAAGGCTTGGAATAAAACAGTGCCAGAATAGTGTTGTTGTTTTTCTTCCATTCCAGATATCTCATTTGGGTAAACAGCAAAAAATTTATAATCACAAAGTAATTTTTTATCTCTTTAAATGCATTTCTGGCTGTTGGATTTAGTCACTACTCAAAAAACGTACAACAATGCTGCACACATAATTCATACTTCAGCCTCAAAAGCAAGAAGCAACTTGCATTAGTTTATAAATAACATGTATTTTCTTTTTTCCTTTGAAGTATCTTTGTTCAGGTGCCTTGTAAAAGTTTGGTTTGGAGCTAGTGAAATATTCCAACTGGATAGAACTGAAGCGTTTCTCCAACGAAAAGGTTGTTTTAACTTTAGTTACAGCTCACAGAAGAAATCCTCCTTTCATAGTAAAATAAAACATCCATCATCTCTGACTTTGATATGAGCAGAAGGAATTTTATAAAGTAGTATTCACATTAGGCATCCTGTCACTTTTTAAAAAAAAATTAATTCAAAATGTAACACATTATCACTGGAACTATCAAACATTTTTTGAGAAAGGAAGTTTTAAGATGATCTTTGTGCCAACCAGTACATCTAGTACATTGCAAGAAGTTTAGCACATGTATTATAAAAGCAAAATCGAATAAAAGGGAAAGCTGATTTTTTCCCCTAGTATTCAGGTTTCATTGGATAAAGCAGTCAAATGAGTTGGTGATAGAATAAAAATTTTATCTGTTCATATTATATGGATTAGGTTCAGTGGATGTTAAAAACAACCAAGAATTAGTTGTTCTTTTTCCTTATTGTTTATGATAGTACATTTGTTTAACAGTTTTAATTTAGAACTTAAAACTAAGTCATCTGCAGATGACTAAACTAGATCATCTACTTCAAAGTTATGATATTGTGTAACTGATTTTTTAAATTCCTGAACAACAAAAAAAAAGGCTATTTTGTTGCTTCTTCAGTTCTCTTATCTCATGTCTTTAATAGGACTTTATAACAACTTTTTTCTTTCATATGATTCACAAATGAATATCCTTGGAGTTGACCAAAGTTTCAGAACAATTGTCTGTTCTGTTCAAGAGATAAGACTGTGTTAGCATGACTTGCTTCAGTCCATGCAGAAATTAGTGGGAAAAACTCCATGAAACAAATCCCACGTTTTCTAGCAGATACAAGACTTACTAGTGTGAGCAAATACTTAGGTTTCAGAGGAGCTTCTGACAGCATGCATGCTGTGCTAAGCAGTCGGATTGTAAAACCAAGGTTTCACTTCAGTGTCAAGGTACAGGAACAAACAGCAAATCCAGCAGATAAATACTGTATCAGCTGATTCCATAACAGCAATGTCTATGCTTTTTCCCTTGTTCACCCCTGTATTTATTATGTATAAGTAAGTTTAGGGAATAAGCCCGAACTGAAAGTTTAATACAAATATCCTAATTTGGAGGTACCCCTTGGTACATCCACCTTGTACCTTGGATCAACAGATACCTTTTAGTGTTAATAAAATGGAACTCCTAGTTCTGCCATATGCTGAGCCACGCTACCCCAAGTATCCTGTTTTCTTTGACCTACAATACTCCTGTGTTTTACTTTCAAAACATGCCTGCTTGCCAGGCTGTCACATATCTGATACTGAAATACTGCCTGAAGAAGAATATGAAGTTGTTAAAATTCTACTTGAGAATGACTTCATGATTTACACCACATTTTGAGCCCAGCTAGAAACAGGGAGAAAGCTAAAGAACTAACACTTTGAACTCGGTAGTTTTCAAACCTTTAACTTTATAGTGCTACTTTGTTTTCAGGATTTATATAAGCCAGAAAGCTTTAATCTGAGTGGCAGATGGACCATTTCGAATGGGATGAAATAAACATGTGGGGTCAAAACCTGAAAAGCAGCAGATACTGGACTTGGTTTTCACATAATGCCTTCTTAGAGCTTTTTTGGCAGGACAGTGCACCTTGTGAGCACCGACACTTCATGGTTTAAAACTTCATTGTTAATGAATGAGTGCCAGTGTAGTGTGCAGGACACTGCAGACTAAGAATTACAAGACACCCTGTCCAGACCTACTGGTCAGGCTGGGATGCACATAACAGCTCCTGAAACATTAATGCGTGTGCAGCAGATGGGTGAGGTAGATTGCAGGAATGAATCTGCTGGTAGTGCTGAATTCAAAGCAGCATTCTGAAACTCTGTTAACAGACCAGCAAGAGTGATGTTCTGTCCTTAGGCAGCTTTCCTGTGTAGCTCTGGCTAGATAGTCCTCGTACATTGTCAAAGCTCCTCCAGGACCATTGTTCCCTGTGATTGAACAAATGCATTGTTATCTCAGAAAGTAAGTGATGTGTGTCTTCATCGATTGCAAGGGGAGTGATGCACTGGACCTCTGGGAGGTTTTTCGGTTTTTAGGTGAAAGAAAGTCACTATTCTCACTTTTACTCTTGCAAGGGACTCCACTGTGTCAGTGCCACTTAATTCAATCACCTTCTGATAGTATTTTGTTGGTGTTCAGTCGACTGCAAATTCAGCTCAGAGCTTTCGGGATCATTGTGTCAAAATCAAGATGGTTTGAAAGATACTGGAATAGATGTCAAATACTTCTATGAAGACTTCTTTGCATTTTAGTACTCCCCTCTCCAGCCTATCCTGTCTGCTTTTCAGGCTTGTTCCCTAGCACCAATCCCCTCCTCTTTGTACAGAGAATGTATTTATAGCTACACTGGTGACTCATTTTTCTGCAATTACACCTACCCATTTTCCCGCCGTGTTCCTCTTCCTCCAGCTTGATTTATGTCAGTACCTCCTCCACCTTCAGCCTCATTGCTATGCCAAGATAACCAGTCTAGTGCATCTAGCAGCTGCCTTAAGTGCTGTTTTCAGATCTTCCCCATTCCAATGCTTGCTTTGATCAGAAAGAACTTGCCATTACCCTTTCACCCCAGGAACCATCTGGCTGTACCATGCATACCATTTAACCTGGTCTGAGCAAAGACTTCTAATCTAAATGACAGAATATCAGACTCAAAGGAGGAAAGGTCCAGTTGAAAGGTAAGGCCAGCAAGAGCATCTTACAGGAAATAAGGGTTCCAGTTAAGAGCTGCCACCCATCTGAGCCCTACAGAGTGATGTAGTTGGAGGTACAGCAGATTTCTTTATCTGCTGAAAGGCAGCTCATTGTTTGAGAGCTTGACCAGAATTCAGGGACTGTTGGCACTTTGAGCCAGTGTTGGCTCGTTCTTTGCCAGCTTCTCTCTCAAGCACAGTGGTTACATGCAAGTTACAGAATGACAGAACCAGTGCTCTGAAGGCACAATTCCACAGACTCCTGCTTGTATAGCAATCACATGTTTTCCAGCTTAACTAGGCAAAATGGGTCACTGCTGTATCAGCTGGTGTCTGGAGGGATGAAGAGTAATTGGGAGCTAGAAAAAATGTTGCTACTGATGACTGGAAACCTGCCATTTCAGTCTGTGGTAAGGAGCCTAATGTCTGCAATGAAAAATAATGTAAAGAGGCAAATCTTACCATCTGCTGCTTTTTAATAGTGATAAAAATGTCCTAATTATCAGGAAATGTCTATTGTACTGTGAATGATACAGAGCTTTTATTTGGTCTTACAGAGCAAAGACGATCTTGTTTAGAGTAAGAAAACAATCATAAGCAACAATAAGATTTTGCTTCTTTTCCCCACAATTCATGAAGCTTTAAAGCTCAGTTTTGTTTTCTTGGTTATGTTTTTGTCTTTCTTCCCACTTTCCCCTACTGTTTACTGGCGTGCTATTCATCAAAGGATACTCCTGAGGACCAGATTTACAGCATTTGTTTGTGTGCCTTAAACAAATCCTGTCTGTGGCACAATACCTCCAGCCTGTACTTCTGTCAAAAGAAGTAAGGCAAGACCTCCAAGCGTCCTATCTGCAGAGTAATGTAGGGCTAAATTACTTCAGTATCTGTTGATCCCAGATAAGAAGCCTGGATAAATATGTTTGATTTATTGTAATATTTTCTTCCACAGTTTTCTGCTTTGCATATCATTTGGTCTTTGCAAGTGATCGTAAAGCAACTACTTGAAGTTTGTTGCCAATCTCTCTATTATTACCTTATTACTCTATTGTACCAAATAAAACTTAAATGCTGAGCAATACTAATATCAGCTACAATACCAGTAAATCTAAGAGCAGTTCACACTATATATATATGATATTCAAAAACAAAGTATAATTGCTTGTAACACTTGCCTTCACTTATCAAAAGGTACTTCTTGAAAATGTCTTTCAAACTACATTAATTTCTCTGGCTAGTAGTAATTTGATCTTAAATGATAGGATCTTAGGAGTGCTAGGCTTTCCACAAGTAATGGCACACATCCCAGAGATCTTGCTGATCAAAGTTTATTCAGGGAAGTTCATTTAATGTGACAGCTTGGTGGAGGGAGCAGGAGGAATAGGTGTCACAAAGGGAGCTCAGGGAGAAGAGAGCCGTCATTTACTTCCCAAAGTTTAAAATGCACAAAAGACAGACTTGCAAATGTGTACAAATTGAAGAAAATAAAAATAATGTTAATGTCTTCCCCAGATTATTAATAAGATGTCACCTACATCTTTAAAGCTGACTCTCAGACAGCTCAGAGAAGGAGCTTCCATGAGTTTACAAGAGGTGTTCAGGATGGAATACAGACTGAGCCAAGCATGCATGGTAAGCAACAGCTGAGCCCCTTGTCCCTTTCCAGCCACAGAGGGGGAGGAGTTTATCAGAGGCTAAAAATTTTGTGTAGATTACATCAAGGGTTTATAATTCATAGGTTTTAATTTTCAATATCATCTTTGTGTGTTTGTGAGGCTGTCACTTTTTTCTAGTTTCATGTTATTGTATGGAATGCAAAGGACACTACATTAATGATGGTCAGATGGGAATGTAGAAGACTTCTGTTAAAAGTATGAAAACATTAATATATAGATAGTTTCACATTTGGATTGTAATCTTAAAACCTGTGTTCTTGAACAGCATTTCTGTTTAAATTACTTAGTCCTCAGTGCCTCAGTTCCCAGCAGCAGGGTGCAAATAGTTGTTTATCGCTGCCTTTTAAGAGTGTTGTCTATGAAAAATTTATCACAGCAAGAGATTTTAGTGCTATTTGTACTAAGTGCTGAGTACTTGGATAGCAAATGAGAAAGTGATCCTTACAGTGGAACAGAGCTGCTAACTGAATTATGTGAACAAATGCCTTACAGGGTTCCCCGTGGCATCCTTGTTATTAGCTTTGTCACATTTTAAAATAAGGTTTTTATATCTACGATTAAATGGCTTTCGGTGGTTAAAGTAAATACTTAAGAGAAGTTAAAATCAGTCTAATTCTGATATGTTCCAATGCCTGACTGAAACTAGGATTATGGCTCCATTACTAATGAAGCACGTTTAGGGATTTAAGTGTTACATTTACCTTTATCAAAAAAGAATTAGATGTTTACAGGATTCCATTTAACTGCAGAGTGTTCCAAGTATGCAGAATACATCACAGTTCCTGAAGACTGGCCTTTCTCAGAAGAATTTCTGATACTACACACCTTAGCCCCATCATGTGATGCTCTTTAGAAAAAGATCTGAGATATTACACAGAGAGAACTTGGACTGTGCCAAAGTGCCTGATCAGCTACAGGTCAACAGAGTGATTTTAAGAGATGTGGCTGCATTTAAGCAAGGAGATACAGAGCTCTTTAATAAGTAAAGACAAAGTAGGCCTAGAAAAGAACAGTACAAGTGGGATTTAACTGAATATTGAGAACTTGCATTTCAAGCAGAAGTGGGATAGGGAAGGATGGGATAAATAGAATCTGTCAAGTTACAGCTTTTTTTTTTAATAATCTTTCAGAAAAACCATGACTTCTACGAAGGGGTTCGAGCAGGTAAGCATGCACACCAGAAACACTTCTGAAGCTTAAAAATACACAAATTCACTATTGTGGTGCTTCTTTGGAGAGTACTACAAGTGCACACAGCAACTGCCCAGAGAATACTTCCCAGCTTTCCATAGGTTTTCCTTACTGGACTTCTGTGGCTAAAATTTATTATTTGTTCAAGAGCACAAGAGTTGTGTTGTTTCCTGTGTGTAATCTCAGTTCCCTAATATTATTTATCCACCTGGTTACACCATTTCACATTTAACACTGACAGTACTGAATAGCTACATGTACCGCTTGTGTCCAGGCTTAGTGTTGCCACAGAGCTGGTTCAACCAGCTCCACAATGCTTTAAGACTCAAAATCAAGAACAACTGTTTGCACAGAAAACTGTTAGAATAGAGAACAACACCATGTCCAGGATATCGCTGAATAAAGTGTCTTACTACTAAAAAACTGTATGTGTAAACTTAACATTAACTAATTCAGCATTTTAAGGCATTGGTCAAGAGAGGTAGCAGTAAAAGGAGAGCAATGGCTCAGCAAGTTCATCCAGGGGACAGACTTCTGTCTGTCCTTGATCCTACTGCTGATTCACTGTGCAGTTTGTCAAACCCAGAGTCACATCTGTTAGGAGCTGTAATTTATGTATTGTTCATCACAAGATGAAATAAAGCACAGGCATTTCTTTTTCCAAGGAGCTTAGACTACAAGGCATTTGGTTGGATAACTTTTGGTTGGACTTTTAATTCACACAGTTACATATTCAAGTATTATCACCTCCTCCTCATTGTTTTATATCTGTCTTTATAAAGGAGTTTAAAATCCACTTGAGGAATGGATATTAGTTGGAGAGTCTGCTATTAGTAACACTCTATTAAAGATAGCTTGGGGTGAGAGATGCAAAATTTATTCATACAGCAGAGGGAAGGTTTCTGATTTTAATTAATTAGTCTTTAGCAGTTATTAGCAGGCACTCCTTTGAAGAATTTACCATGTGTGTTGAGAAGTGGTTTTCATTATGTTGGTAATGGGGACAAGGATATCTTAAAAATACTACTCCTGGGATATATTGTAAATCAGCTGATAAGCTGCTGAAATTCAATCATTCAGGAAGTGACAAACTCCAAGTCTGAGAGTCAGAGGAACACCAACTGAATTTCTCCTTGCAAGGCACAAGGTCGTGAAACCATCTGGGACTGCGGTACAGTACAAAAGCAAATCCCTTGTCAGTATGGCCAGGAAATACACAAACGGCTTGTAAAGAGAGAAGCTGCAAGAACAGCAGTTGGGAAACTTCTCTTTTATACGGGATGATGTAGCAAAAGTTGAACTATATCAGGGGGACGAAAAGAACAAAACCACCAAAGATCCAACTGCACTGAGGAGATCGCTTATAATAATAATTTGTTCTTGAAGCACTTTTGTTCTCTGCTTACTGTATAGATCTTGTTCTCAGATTTTCAGTCTTAGCGTTTCTCTTGTTGCAGAGGAGTGTAGAATCTGACTCCAGATCACTTTTGTAGTTGGGTATAATTTCATCAAAATTATTATCCATCAATGTGCTGAGCATCCTTTTTAATAGGAAGGGAGTATTAAGTATTTCACAGGACCAACCGTGGTGAAAAAAAATTATAGAAGTGTTAAATAGTAGCTTTTTCTTTCTTAAAGCATTACATTATAAGCATTTAAGAGCCAGCTCTTGACCCTCTCTACCACAAAAAGATCTACCACCAAAAGAAGCTGAGTTACAACAATCAGATTTTAGTTTAAGAATGTTTTTCAGCAGCCAATGGCCATAGGTCAGGTTTTAATAATACCTTTCATCTGCTTCAAACCATAATTTTAAAAGGCATGCTAGGGAGTAGTTTAAAAGCTTTTTAAACCTGCTTTGACCTGAGGTCAAAATTTCTTTTTTTTTTTTAGCCAGTTTTCTTTCAGCCTGAAAATCTGCTGTGGCAAACAGTCTTTCCTGTTTATGATTCTTGTGATTGGAGCTATTAAGGAAAAGCCAAAACCCTTCAAGTATAAAACACATGGATCATATTTCATCAACATTTTCCCATAAAATGGGAAATGTGGACTTGTAACACATTGGGTATCAATTTTTCACCTTGATTAATAGAACAGTATGTAAACTAAGAAATGCATAGGTCTGGGTAGTTGCCAAGAATTGTTTTTCAAATCTTCATGCCTAAGAAAAGGGGTCATTTTTGGAGTCAGTGCTCAAACACATCCAGGTAGGATACAATCTCAGCAGCAGATCTCAGGGAAAAATATCTGTTAAATTACTGTCCTAACTCCTTGTGCAGGAATGTGCACTTGAAGTGGAATTGTAAAGGTCTTCTGCATCTTGCTGATCATGCAAAGATGATATTTCTGTGCAGCTTCTGCCACCTCCCCTGCAGTGCTGGCAGATGTGAGCTGTACCTTGGGCACCCCAGGGCCCTGCACGAGTTGAGAGATTTTATGGCAGCAAACAGAATGTCAGGGGCTTGGAAATATCAGTTTTGACTGTGCTGAAGGAAGCTCAGCAACACAGCACTAACTGAAGTCTGGCAAAGTCACTGCTATTAAACATAGGGGCTGGGCATTTTGATTTAAAAAGTTGAAACACAAGAACAAACTCCTACCACAATGTCTGTGCTCAGTTACCTTGATCATAATGAATTGCCCTTAGCCTACCTTAGAAGTCTTCAGAATCTTTATTCTGTTCTTGTAATGATTGATCTCAAGCTGGAGAGATACAAAATATAAAGAAGTCAATGCAGAAAGGGAGTATTTTCATGATACTACTAGAAAACAAGTATTTTGACTCATGAAAGATTAAAGACTTCACTGGGGAGACCATTATGAGCACTGAGTTTATCCACCAGAGTAAAACTGGCCAGAGATCCAAACAGAAAGATCAACTTAAATAGACAGCAGTACCCTGGAGTGGAGAACTGGCAGCACCTACTACAGCATGGCAGAGAGGAAGCTGTAGTAACATACACATGGACACTTCTTCCTCTGTAAAGCATCTCTAGTCAGTGTTGGCTTTTGTGGATAATAGTTTAGACTGTTTTGGCTAGACTCTGAACTTCAACTGAAATTGAAGAAAATCAGTATATAAGTACTATTCCGGTGGAATAAATATAGTTGATTTGGGACAATTACATCTTTTGACCGAAGCAAATCAATGGTTTCACCATGTTCAGAAATAACTTGGAAGATCATAGCTTCTCAGTAAGTTACCCAGTAGAACTACATAGTAAAAACACTCTTTTACAGGACATTTCTTTTAATGAATTGTCCTCATGGATTCTGCTTTCTGCAGAATTGCAGCTTGTATCCGTGTAATGGGTTACTTTTTACAATTAATTTGTTTCTAAGGAGTCCTTAGTTCCCTGTTTGCAAGGAAATGGATGTAGGAGTCTGATTTGCCTTGCTCTTTAGGGATGTAAGCTAAAGAGTTGTGATGCCTGTATGTCTTCAGCTATGGAAATATTAATTAGTGCAGTCATCTTTTGAATGGTGTGTATTTTCTAGCCACTCTCAACCATTGATTAAAGACAGAAAAGGTAAAGAGAAGTTTTCGCATCACACTTCTTACTGCAAGTTGGGAGGCAGGCCACAATGCCTGTTTTTTGATAAGCACAGTCTTTAGGCAGGTATTCTTTTCACTGAAGATAAAATTCCACTCTCTTACACATTCCTTATCTTGGATAGTTTTAGTTCACTCAGTAAGAACAAAGTTAGTTTAGAGAAACATGACAACTTACCCAAAAATAGCTGTTATTCTTTGAAATATCTGGTCTCTGTGAGTGTCGTACTTCACCTGCCTTTAGAACCATCCTTTTCTAAACTCTTTGTCAGAAAACAAACAAAGGCTATTCTCAGGAGAGAAATTTGAAACGTGCTCCTACTTCCTGCCCATCCTCTCTTATATGCTGTGGGCTGTGTTGCTCAGGAGGTTCCCCCAGGCCACAGGTGCATCTCCAAATCAGTTGCTGATCTCGCTCACCTGAAGGGAATGTGTGTCGTGAGGGCTGTTGGCAGTCAGTGCATCCTAGAGAGCCACAGTTCTTACAGCTGTTCTTTTTTAAATGATAAAAATTTCACATTTTCAGTAGCACCTTTATGGGTTTGTTAAAGCCTGAAAGGTGCCTGGAAGGATGCTCTGGAATTCCATTCATCCTGGTCATTTTTACACACAAATAAACTGCCTCTTGTTTTATTGTTTGCCAATGCAGCTGTTGCTGACATACCTTCAACACTCCTGTGATACAGGGAATGTTTTTTGGGGAATTGGTATTTTCTTGTTAGCCTTTTACATGTGATTGATTCAGTGATGGTTTTTATCTTCAGTGATGTATTTCCCAGGATACAGCATAAATTCTGTATACTAAGATTATACAGGTTGTCACAGTTAAACCTACCCAGGCCTCAGTAGCTGTCAGTATTTACAAATGAGCACTCTTGGGTCCCACAAAGATACTCTGCTTTACTCTTTCCTCGTGAGTTATTTCATTATTAGTTTATATGATGTGTTTAAATTAGCTTTAGGCACTTAGCACCACTGAGTCATCTCCTGTACTCTCCCTAGAGTCAGATTTTGCACAGGGGTGTGAAAGCCTTGTCCAAAAGTAGCATCATAATGTACTGTTCCCAGGTTCCCGTGAAGAAGCCTAAGTCAGCCAAGAGTGGCAGGTCTAACTGAACCACTAATTTCAGATCTATTCCTTCAAAGCTGGGGCTACTTCTGAAGTGATCCACTGTTCCTTATATCATCAGGCAACTCCCAGACACATCTCTGGACAGGTCACAACTGAGGAATTTTTGTATCTGTGTTACAGTAACTCTGCCTTCTCCCTAGCACACAGATTTGTCTCCTCCATGTAATCACTGTAGGGATCTGTCTTGATGCAATCTTAAGTCATTTTAATTAGAGGGAGTTTACAGGTAACTTTGGTGTTTCTTTATTCCACTTGACAGTGCTGATTGATAAAGACCAGTCCCCCAAATGGAAGCCAGCTGCTCTAGAAGAAGTCAGCGATGAATTTGTGGACAACTGTTTTAAATCCCTGGGAAACGACGATCTCAAGCTGTAAAGATCAAAACTATTGACATCTTATCTTCTGCTTTGTTCTGTGATATAAAAATTAATAGTAGTGTGATCAATTTTGACAAGACTTTTTTAGCTAGCCTGAAATTCACAAGGCTTTTTTTTTTTTCCATTCAGGAACATTCTCTATCATGAGAAAATAATTGTATCTCTGGTTAATAATGGGAAAATTCACTATAAGGCCAATTGTTATTTTTACTGCTTTACACAGTGATTAACATTTAATTTTTTTGCATCAACTCTTAGTTTAGGAGGAGCCCTTGGGGAAAAGCACAGTTAAGGGGTGACCTAATAAACAGAAAGTCAAGAGACCTTTTATGTTCTTGGCTCTGTCACTGATCTGGTAAATTGGGATTGTGCCTCAGAGTCTTCTGCATACAGTGAAGATAAAATATGGTTAAACCCTTAATGCAGTCAGAGCTATAAAGGAAAATGCAAGACAGAATTCATGGTGTTAAATATCCTTTTAAATAAAAGCTCAGACTGATACATTATTAGTCTGAGAACACGAAATTTTTCTGTTGCTTTAATGTTTGGTCATTTTTCAGCCTTGCTGTGTGATGTAAACATTGTTTCAAATGTGATAATGTTGCCAGAGCCTAGAGCACATTTCTCTTTACTTACATAGCCCATTTTTAAAAATGTCATTATGTCTGATTCAACTGCATACTCAGTTTTTCACTATTTCAGAAAATTGCTGGTTTTTCTTGGTCTTACAGCGGTGAAGAAACAAGTGCCTCAAACCTTGCTGGGAACACCAAGCAGCACATTTCCTGTGCATTCAGGGTGGCTGGGTTCTGATGCTAATAATACATGAAGTTACACGACATAACCAGAAGCCCTTGATACAAGGATTTGTGGGAGGGAAATTATTTTTTCTATTGTGTGTGCAACACACAGCTACTAATCTTTCTTCAACATTACGCCTTCTTTTTTATGCTTCATCAGATCACGTATCAGTGTTTCTTCTGACTTATTTCTACACTTACAGGCAGGTCACAAGTACAAATTTTGGTTTCTCTGAAGACCAAAGGAACAAAACTTCTGTTCAAATGCCATAGTCAGTAACCAGCACTGGGGAGTCAAAAAATCAGAGCTGCAGCAGAACCATTACGGAGTTTTCAACATTAGGCCGTTTTTATTACCAACAGCAATGGTCTGCAATGGCTTAAGGCTCCTTCCTTTCTAGGAGTTGTTGACTGGAAACAAAGTCCAGGAAATTCAGGCATCAAGGTGAACTACCAGAGTGATTTTCAAAAAATCAGAGGTGAGCAAATGGAGAGCTAAATCAAGAAAAAATGGCACTTTGCTTTGTCACTAGAGTCTTGTTAGATAAAATTGTTAAAATTTCAGCTACGAGTTTATGTGACCATGGACATACTTGTTGTGGGACTGTCCTTGAGTTTAATTTCTAAAGTAACTGAGATTTCATTCATACTTTTAGGATAATTCTGAAAATATCTTGTGACTTTCTACCTCAAGCTGGTCCCATAAGAAGTGCAAATCTCCCAGTTTTTTTAAAATTTTTATATGTTTTACATTCATAAAAAATTGCTATTTTAAATTTATTGTTAAAAGATTGGTTAATTCCATTATTTTTGTATAAAAGGAGCAATCTTCAGCCAACTATATTTAATGAAAAACAGTAATTCCCAGGGAGTCAGGATCATGCCTCCTGTGATTGTAAATAACTTAGAAGATTTTAGGAAGAACATACTTCTGAATTAATAAACTTTGACTTTCATGTTCAGTTGCTTCCAGAATTTATGTGAATGGGAATTATCCCAAGCTCAAGGTAATGAGATCCTGTCCAATCTGTGCAATCTTGTGTTTTTTTCAAATAAAAGGCATACAGGCAGATGGTAAGTTGAATTTTATTTGGTCCACAAGAAAATATTTTCCACAAAAAATATTGTAAAAATATATTGTAGTGTGTTTTATTTGGGAATACTGATGTGCCTTAACTCCAGAAACGTCAACTTTACAAAGTTGTGCTGCAGTTAATGTATTTTGAACCATTATTAGAATACCAAGTCAGTCACATCATATCCACTCAGATTAATCTTGTTTCCTGGAGAAAATATAAAGCAAATGTATTTTTAACTCCTAAATAGAAGTAAACAGTTTTGCAGAGTATGCCAGTCCCAAACTGGAGTGCCTTTACACAAAATTAAGTCAAAGAACCAATGGTAACTTAGCTGGAAACCCACTGTCAGTGGCTCTATGAAACTGTAGCTCAGCTTAGCATAATCTAAGTTTATTTAGGTAAAGAAGTCTTTATTTTTACAATGTATTAGTATTGTGCCTGTTAAATGTACAGCAGAGCTCGGGAAAGAGATCTCCCTCCATCTCTCACCAGACTGAACAGCACTGAAGAGATTTATTTTCTGTTAAGGGTAAATGCATTATTTATAAGGACAGCATCCTGTAAGAGATTATTTTCCTGGTGAGAAGCCCTCTCCCTATTGTTTGCAAGCTTGTTTGCTTTTCGTTTGCTGAAGTGCCAGTGTCATGGAAAGCATGGTAAAGCGGCTGGAATTGCACTTGGGGCCATCCTGAAGCTGCTGTAACCTTCAGGCACCAGTGAGGGCCGAGGTTGGTGGCTGCAGTGAGGGACTGGTTGGGCCAGCAGGCAGCAGGTGCTGAGCCACCCTGTGGGCAGCTCTGGGCAGCAGCCACCCCACGCAGCAGCTCCTCCACGGGGAGCAGTCCTTGGGGCGCGTTCAGTACCCCTGGGTACCCTCCTGCTCCGGGGAAACCCTGCGTGCTGATCCGAACGGATGCTGTGATGGAACCTTAGGCTGTTGTACAACTCTGCCTGCTCTTGGACCCTGCGGTGGCAGCCTGCCAAAGGGGAAGCTGCTTTTGAAAGTGCATCTGATATTCCTGAAGAGTGTCAGATGCTAAGGCTACATCCAGAGGAAGGATTTGAGACGTGGCAACAGGAAGCACTGCAACACCCTGCTCCCCATGGCAACCGCCAGGGTGTCTGTACGAGGGCCAGGGCACGTCCACCTCAAGGTGCTCTGAAAGTGAGCGCAGTTTTCCACCTGTGCTTCACCTGCCTGGCCAACAGTGGCTGTGGAGCTTTGGCTTTTTTATTTTTAATTACTGTGGTTAGCAGTGTTAACATTCTTGACTCCAGACTTGTGTTAGAAAGGTTGGCTCTTTTTTTCTTTTTCGTAATAAAGCTTTATTTTAGCTAGAATAAGAATAGGAATCTTTTTAATACTATGGTTAAGCAATATCCAATTGATATGTACTGACTTGATCAGTGTTTTGGCTTTGCTTTCTAACTCGCACTAATACATGGAGGTATTTTAGAGCAAACAGAGAGTGATCTAATGTTTTATATGCTGTAGAACTTGAAGGAACGTCACTATTAACAGGAGAATTTAAGTGAACCATAAAACCTTAGTCCCACTTTGCAAATGGCTTTGAAGACGACTTTGTAACTTCAAAGAGGATGACGTTACAGCATAAGCTGATTTCATTCCCTTTCCAGCAAAAGCCTGAGAACAGCCTTAATAGCAGGTCACTGGGAATCCAGTCTGGTCACTGGGATTTAATGGCAGCCTTGTGCTGTGTCACAGAGAAGCATTTTTCACCCTTTATTCCTGAAAAAACCACTTCCCTATATAGGTGAATTTCAGATACCTAAGTTTGTGTCACAACATTTGCAAAACAGCTCAATTCATAAACTGTCTTATGTCAGAAAATAAGCTAAAACCAGCAAGTGACATGGTCCTCTTTCTGCTTGCTTCCCATTGCTTGAAAAATCATGCTTTGGATCATTTACTAGAACTACATGTACCTTTTAAAAATAGTAACAGATTTAGCCAGTATGGAAAGCATTTCTCTATAAAATGAAAAAATGGAAAGCACTTTGATCTAGGAAAAAGAACTATGTCTTTTAAACGGGGCATCAGAGAAAAAGGAACAAACAAGTGGTAAAAGCCAAGCTGTTAGAAGGCCTTCACTTTGTATAAAACATCAGCAACATTGTACCTTTGGGATGAACAGGAGTAATCCATCCATGTCCTGATCTCTCAAACGCCAGCTGTGCGGGGGTAGTGGGTCGGGCTGTGAGTCCTGGGCAAGCAGGGAGCAGTGTGTGGATGCAGTGGGGGAGAAATGCAGCCCTTGAGCATTGGGCCTAAGGCTTAGTCCCTAACTCTGCATTTAGAGCACTGCTCAGGGCTGGGGCTCCTGTAGCTCCTGCTGGCATTGCTATGAACGGGTTTTCCAACGGGGAAGCAGCAGCCTACAGAAGCTGAAGGAAGACATCCTGTCCCAAGGGTGGTACTTCAGAGAGGAATTTCAGCATAATGCAGCCACAGTTCCCATGAAACAAATTGTCCTAAAGCACTGCCACACCTTTGAAGGTTCATTTCACTAGTTACCATCAGTAGTTTTTGCACATCTCTCTAGGTTACAGTAACACAACAAACATCCTCCCAAACCAGCACCCTAACACCAAAAAAAAAAAAAACCCAAACAAAACAAAAGAAACCAAGCAGCTTTGGTCTGAACACAGCGACCAGATGTCATTAACCTATCTTACTGCAGGGTTTTAGAGACAAGCTTTCATGCATTTACGGAAGCATCTGTTAATGATAATGCTCTGCTTATCAACACTGGTGTGTTTCTCACTGGTTCACTTCAATGGAAGGTGAACAGCATCATCATCCATATGGTTCCCTGAATACTACTGGGGTTTTCAAAGCGCCTCTCATCACCTTCATTAGTTTGTGGTATTACAGATTCAGTTAGGTCAAAAAATCAAAAGTAAAATTTATGATAGCAGGAACCTTTGCTACATGCAGACCTTGATTTCACTTTAGCAAAATGCAGACAAATTCACCAAGCACAGAGAGTTCATCTCACCTACAGACAGACCACTGATCTTTTATGCAGAACATAGAAATAATCCACATCTTGTCCTCTGTGGCAGTGCTTGTAGAGGTGCAGGGCAGCCACAGTCTTCTCATCTTCTTTTTAACACTAATTTCTGGTCACATCCAACACATACAAAGACAGAGTATACTCAACATACGGCTGACAACAAATGACACTTGATGAACAGGTTCTACTGCGATCCGATTAGTTTGTTAGCAATCTACATTAAAAGGCAAATTTTGTCAGGCTCTCCCTGCAAACACCTCCCCACAGTGATGCTCAGAGGACAGCTGGGGGTGCTTTATCTGCGCTGGTAGCACGCACAGAGCGCTCAGACGGGCCAGGCTGCGGGAGGGCTCAGGGCACGTCGCTCTCGATGAAGGGGATGTCGCTGTACTTGCTCTCGGTCACTGCCCACTGCTTGACCGCCTGCTCCAGGATCTCGCGCGACAGCCGGTGCGCGTAGTCCAGCACGATGGTGCTCGAGGGGCCCTTCTCCTCCGCCTTCACCGCCAGCAGCGAGGACTTCTCCCCAGTGCACCCTTCACTACCTCCCCCGATCCTCTCATCCTGGACAGCATTGGAACCCTGGAAGGCAGCCTTGGATTTGATGCATCCCATGGTACATTGGAAAATGCAGCTGCAAAATTCAGTTCAACAGCATGTTTTGGTAACTTGGAAGCGGTTCCCTTGTTCAATGCAGTGTCGTTGCTTCTTGCCAGTGGCTCCAGTTATTTTCAAAGAACAGAACATCTCCTTTTGTGCTTCTTCTGAAGAAATCTGTCAAAATAGTGTTTCATATAAAGGCAATAAATAGTTTACCATTTCAGTGAGCTCAAAGGAAACCTAAATTCACTACAGGCACTTGTAGAAGCGGCTTAAATAAATCTCTGCCCAGTGTGCGTAAAATGTTTTTATCAGTAACATCCATCTACTACAACTAGGCAAAGTTTGACCTGAATTCACGCTGCCTTTGAATGCAATTCCCAGTACAGGATGTAAGCCATCTAGGAATGTAAAAGCCTTAGAAAGTCCATTTCTTCCAGGCTGACAATGCAGCGCTCTTCTCCTGAAACTGCAAACAAATACTGTTTAGCTCCAGGGACTGCTGCAGCTGCTGCTGCAAATAAACACCAAAACCACCGCACAGAAGCACCACAAAACCACCATAACCAGAGTCCTGTGTCGTGGCTGTCACGCCCTCTGGGCAAGGTGACACTAATTCCCAGCGTCATTCTGCTGTTGCTCAAGGAGGCTTGAGCAGGGCAGCCACCAGAAGGTATTCGTGAGGAACAAGAGCTGGTTTTGTTTTTTCTCTGGAGAGGGTAGGGAAAGCAGCAGCAGCCTGCTGTGATCAAAGCAGTTCCAATAGAGCCAGAGCACCATTCTCACTAGAGCAGGACAACTTATCATCTAGAGAAGGGAGAGTGACAAACTAAGCACCTGACAGGGTCCTTTTCAACTCCTCAAGATCCAGAGTTGGTCAACTCCAAATTCTGGTATATGGATTTTTGTTTACTGGCCTACAAATCTGTTTCTGGGGCTACTTTCTCTCTGCAGGCAAAGCAGAATCTCACGATATGCCTGACTTTGCTTGGCATGCACTTACCCACTTATCAGAGTTAACAGACTGCCAGCCAAAATAAAGACTGCGCAGCACAGAAACCAACTGTTCCCTACAGCTTCACCCAATGACGTTGTACTAAGGTCAGCCAAAGTTAAATATTTTTTGTAAATAGCCTTTGAAAACATAATCATGGCAAAGATGTTAAGCCTTATTTATTTCCTTTATACACTGGAGGAAATAGGGGCTCCAGTTTAGTAACCTGATCACAGGCAAATATTTGCAGAGGAAATCAATCCCATTTGCAGGCAAATGGTGCTTCACAGGTAGGACGGGACTTCCCCGGTCTAGCAGCTGACTCAGGAGAACCAGATTCCTGGGACAAGCTCCTCTCCTCTCTTTGCTGGTTCATAAAAATCATTGCTACCTGTTGTAGGGCTGAAGCGCAGTACAGAAGGGGTGGCTGGGGCTCCTGGCAGGAAGTCAGTCCTAAAGGGCTTCAGAAACCACCAAGTCCATACAAATATTTTCACACCTTTAGCTTTGTACCAGGACATTTCAGCACTGTAGAGGAACGTTTGTAAACCCCTTCAATGAAGTTCAGCGAGTCTCCTTTGTGCACACGGACCTGCTGCAGCACGTGCCCAGTGCTGTGGGGCAGGCACCGCAGTTCACAGGCCTGTAACACAAACCCTGCTGCCGAGGGCTGAGCTCCACTTGTGGTTTTACCCAACACAGAGGAGAGCCAAGCTATGGCATTTTTATTCCAATAACTTGTCATTAAGTGAGTAAAGACTGGATGGATAACTTGTTGTTAGATGAATAAACAGCAGGATTCCCTTCACTGCACAAGAAATGAGACGTTTATCCCTAAGGAGGTTTGTACCCATGTCTATCCATCTCATACACTGCTCAAACTTAACATGCCTACAGACCAGAGGCCAAGGAGAGGCCTGAAAGCAATTCAGACAGATGAATAATTCAAAGCTTTAATAGTAATATCTTGTGCATGTCTAATTTCAATATTTACCATTAATAAAACATTAATACTAATCACTTCCACTTGCTCTTCTGGACAAATACGGAGTTCCAAGTATATGGTAAAGAATCACTAGCATCAGGTACCACCCAGCACTGCTGATACCTGAAAGCTGCAGTTTTGATCCAGCCAAGATAATACACAGCTTCAGTGTATTTTTATCAGAGTTTATCCCTGACACTTTCCTTAAAATAGACTATTCAGACTGGATTTTTTATCCAAGTTTGGAACTATAGTTTTTAATTTTGTTGTTGTTGTTGTGGTTTTTTTAGCTTTTTAATGGAGGTTTGGTAAATAGAAGCTAGCTTTAATTAGTATTTGATCATCGCTTTAATGTTTCCCTTGCGCAACTGGAGATTTCTGTTAAGGGACACCAGCAGATGAGTTAGTGTCTAATGGAAAGGACACAATATGAGTACAGGGAGGATAACCTTCTCCTAAAGCAGGTAGGGAGAAATTCCCTAAGGTCAGCATCTTCCTCTGCAGAACTTACCACCTCTGCCTCTTCATTTGGGCCAAGTCAAACGTTCGTGGGACTGTCCTACACAGAGGACAGGGTGGGCTCTAAAGCTTGCAGACAGCAAGGCACACAATACAACTCACCTGTTCCAAACCAGTTGAGCTTCAAAGAAAAGTTTGCTTTGAAGACCCTAGTTTAAATTCTTGCCTGTTGCTCATTTCATTCTTTACACAGCTCAGTACTTTTCAAGCCACTGCAGAGGTTTACAGTTTGCCTGGTCTACTGGAGTTAATAATTGTTGGCATGGAAATGATTGCAAATGAAGCTGCCCTCAACCTTCTGGCTGCTTCCTTGTTTTCCTGACAGCTCTTGCCTGCACACACATGGTGAAATGCTGTTTAAATCCTCTCTGCCTAACTCATCTCCAGAGTGTTAAGTTCTGACAGGGATTTTAACATCTCTACCTTTCCTCGCAATGCTCATACCCTGAGAGGGAAAAAACCCAGCAAATTAAACCAGCTCATTTTACTCCCAGCTTCACGTTTCATCCTGTAACTGCACAAGGCAAAATGGTGTGATAGGAGCCTGTTTCTCTCAGTGCCCGAGCTCTGCTCTGTGGCCAGTTGTGCCTCAGACACCACTGCATAGATGGTTTGGGGCTCAGGCCAAGAGCTCTGCAGCACAGTTCCTCACGTGACAAAGCTGCTGGGCTTAGCTGGAGCCAGAGGTCAGCCAGCTCAGCCTGCTCCGCTCACTCTCAACTAGGAGCTAAAGCAGCATCATCACAAACCAGAACTCATCTTCCCTTTTTACAGACAGATTTTACCGTAGGTGAAATGCTGATTTACTCATCTGAAAAATACAGGCTCCTAGTTGTGCTCAATTTTCTTGGATGTACAGTCAAAATGTTTTTAAAGGCTTCATTTCACTTCAACACAACAAACACTGTGTATTACTTTAAGGAAAGTCTTGAAAACAATCAATTCCATATTGGAATTGGAAGTTCCCAAGGGTAAGTTCAGATGTTGTTTCACCTATTACATTATTTACTGTGGTAATATAAGCAGAGAGGAAATACTGAGGGGGTGGTAGCTGAACTCACCTGGCACGTGAGGGCTAAGCAGTTTCTTTGCCAGCCTGGCAAAGTGTTTCCTGCCAAGGTAAGTTTATTTCTAACTACTGAAGGAAACAAAACAATGGGTGAAAGGATGCCTGCAATTCACTATTAGACAATATAAAATAGAGGAAAAAAGCATTAATCACATAACTGCCATTTTTAAAAACAAATAGTATTTTTTAAAGCATTAAAATAATCAATAAAACTAATTGCGAAAAGGTAAACATGAGATATCAAAAAACAAGGGTTTCACTGGCCTCTGCAATACACCATCGTATGATGAAAACAGGCAGAAGAGTAAGCGTTTTGCTGTTATGCAGCATCTGTAGCCATCATAAGCAAGTAAGTTCCTGCTACCATTTAAATGTTTTCCATCCATAAGAATCTCAGGAAAAAATCTTGAAGTTCAATATTATGCTATAAGAAACTGCTTTCTGCAACACTTTCTGTTACAGCAGTCACCAGATTAAAAATAAGTCATAGTTTTCAAAATAGCTTCAAAATGTGCAGCTTTGCCCAGCTGAAGGCAGCAAGAATTCCTGCTGTGACAGAGCCAAACTTTTCCGTTCAAATATGACTCCTCCTCCAGCAGGGAGGCTTTCAGTTTTCCCCTGGGTATCCACGGGAGAAGCTCTGAGTGCCACTTACCAGAACCACCTCTGCTTCTAACAGGTTGTCCCCTCGTCCCCAGGAGAGCACAGACAGCTTCACGTCTGGGACTCTGCAAAGGGAACCCAGGAACAGAGCTTAGCTCTCGCCAGGATGTCAAAGGTACACATTATTACCAAGGTGATGAATCTGTAGTGCTGGCCTTGCACGAGCCTGCCTGCCTTTCCTCCCACACAGAACTTGACTTTGACAAAGGCAAAAGGATGATACAGCACTTAATAAATTAGATTGAATGACAGGCTGCAACAATTTCTATACAGCACCTAATCCTGGGCGCAGCGTGGGGCCACTGCTTGGGCAAGTGGCTCCTGACCATCTGCAGGATGTCAACCTCCTCCCACAGCAAGTCTAGGCAAGGAGGACTTCAGCAAGGATACGGCAAGGGTAATGTGCCCCACCTGTTGCCTAACCTCAAAAGTTCTCCCCTGTTTTCCCTTCTCCCTTTCAGAGCTCTTGCTAAGACCTGGACCTTGATCTTCCAAGGACACAGAGTGAACAGTCAGACAATCCCAGTGCTGCCATTATCATGGAAACAATAAAGTCTGGAACAAAGGTATTCGAAGTTGGAATTTGGGCAGGTGACCCAGCTGACATACCAGTACAGGTAACCAAACAGCACTTAGGCATCTGCACCTCTGAACTGCACCCAATCACACAAAATATTCACACCCTCCACGTAATAACAGAGAGGAAACCCAGAATATCCTCTGTCCACCTCTCCCCAGAAAGGTGGGCTGTAATTCAGGAGCACACATGGCATTAGCCTTTGGATACTCTGCGGCTCTGAGCAGAGCAGCGGCGCATAAATGGCAGAGGGATGAATCATTCACTCAGTGCACAGCATCCCCTCATCGCTGCAGGACTCAGAGGCTCTCTCTCTCTCTGAGTGCAAAGCAGCCCCACGCAGGGGCTCCCAGAGCTGTCCAATCCACCAGGCTTTCAGTTCTGCCTCTCCTGAACACCCAGCTTCCTCCAAATCCTGCAGAGGAGATGCACTGCATAACATTTATTATAACAACTCGTCCTAATCATATGAAAATGAAGTTTTAAAAAGCTGAAGTTACTTTAAGACAAGCACAATATCAAAGATTCTGCTACCTCAGGCAATCGCTGATACCCAAATATCCCAAAACAACTCAGGACATGAAAAGCAAAAACGGAGATCTCATTCATCTCAGGGCCATCCCCTCCCTCTCCTGCCGCTTAGTGCCAACAAGAGATAAGAGCTAACAGATTTGAAAGGGCTGGATGCTGCAACTGCAAACAACTGCTGTGCAGGATTAGCGTGGAAGTGAGAGTCTCCTGGTTATCTGTCTCGAGGTACATGCTGGAATTTCAAAGGCTTGGGTTTTTCTCCTCCATGGCCAGAACTGATAAAGCTTTTCCAGGCTTCTAAGCCAGTTTGTAACTGAATGGGGAAGCGACACATTTGCCTTCCTGAATCAGGCAGACCTCTAGTTTACTTTAAAAGGCTTTTCAATAGGAGCACAGCTGATCACAGAATCATAAAATTGGTTTGGTTGGAAAAGGCCTTTCAGATCAAGGGCTACCATTATCCCAGCACTGCCATATCCACAACTAACACTTGTCCGTAAGGGCCACATCTACACATCTTTTAAACACCTCCAAGGATGGTGACTCCGCCACTTCCCTGAGCAGCCTGTTCCAATGCTGACCACCCTTTCAGTGAAAAATCTTTGCTAATATCCAACCTAACCCTCTCCTGGCGCAACCTGAGGTCATTTCCTCTGGATCTATTCGGTGTTACCTGAGAGAAGAGACTGAGCCCCGCCTGCCTACAACCTCCTTTCTCAGAACACTGAGTTACTTAATGGAGGCAATTTCCATGTCAAATTTCATCTCTCAAGCACTTCAGCAATGCAGTTAAGGAACATGAAAATCTTCAAATTAGAGGGAAAAATAAGAGAGAAGAAAATGTTTCTTCAAATTAGAGGGAAAAATAAGAAGAAAATGTTTCTTCTTACTTTACCTTATGATTTACACGCACAGTGCGAGTGGGATGTTTTTGCTGTTAAATAGTACAGCGGTGTTCATGTGAGTTTTTTATGCTGACAAACTCTGGAAATCTAAAACCAGTACTGACTTTAAAAAAAAAGGGCAAAACTCCCACAAAATCAAGAAACAGCCTCTCCCCTTCCCAAGACACACAACCACAGAAGCCAGGAACAAAAACAAGTGCTTTCTGCACTGTTCTAGCAATCTTACCCAAGCTTTGGGAAGCAGCAAGTAAAGATGAAATACCAAAAGAAACCTTTGGGTGAAAATACCAGTAGTTCTGAGAACAGCAAGGCCAGTAGGTACAGCCCTCAGCAGCCACAATGTTATTCTTCACCCAAGAAAAAAAGTCTTGTTAAAAGCAAAGGACACTGTGTGCTTGGTAGCTGTCTAATTTCATGAAAGTAAAACTGTACCCAGTCGGCCTGTCCTGAAATCCTCCCTCCAGTGCAGCAGTTTATTCACCAGAACTGCACACACACACAGCTCAGGGGGCAGCCTGAAAACCACTGCAGAACAGGATGCTAAAAACTTCTTACAGGTTCTGCTCATGTTTTACTTTAGCTGCTTGTCCAAACAGCCATATAGGCTGCTGTTAGCCCAAATTTGGACAGAAATACTTACAATGTATTGATGTTTTTTCCCCAATATCTCAGAATACAAGCAAGAAAACATGCACCAGTACAGACTCTGCCAGACCATGGACGAGAGGGAACTCTAACTTAACTACCCCCATAGGAAGAGGAGAAGGATGCCTACCATCGGTGGAAACCTGTTTTCTAGGTGGCTAACAGTGAACCAATGGATTTCCTTAGCAATTGAGGCCTTGGAGTGAAGCTGGAGAAGAAAGGGCATGAAGAAGATGCAGAGCTTCTCAGGAACTCCATCTGCAGGAAGTTTAGCCAAGACTTAAGGAACCCAACTACAGAAATTATAGAGGGATGCCTTTGGAAGGGAAAGCTAATAGAGATAGAGGTGATCCAAAATTCTCCGAGACCCCAAATACAAAATAATGCTCAAAGCTGGTGAGTGAACAGAAACAAAATATCAAAAATGGACAAAAAGTTTTTCACATACATGTACAGCTGTTTCCTTACCCTGCATAACACGAAAGGATGCAGGTTCAACACTTCTTTCAGTAAAGTCCACAGTTCTTGTTATTTTCAGGCCCTCCCATCTGTACTAGCTGCAAATCCATGGCCTGAAGACCATTCCCACAGCAGGTGAAAACACGAGGCACCGCACCAAAGGTGTCAGAGACACTGGCCAAGTCCCACACTGAGATCAGACTGCTCTAAGGCACAGCACTGGGTCCAGATGAAGCAGCCTCTTGGTTTATAACAATGCTTTAACACTGGAACGAACTAGAGTGGAAACAGGAATTTTCTTACATATACCACAAAACTTACACCCCAACAACTCAATTGTGGAGTCACAGCCTACCTACTAACAGTCCTCTTCAGGAACACATTGAAACATTAAGCTACTTACTCTCAGACTAAGGCTCAGCATCTAGCCTCGTTTGTAAAGGTGCATTACTGTCCCCCACAGGTGCCAGGCAGAGCCAGAGCTGCAGATAATGAAAAGGGATGCACAAATCTTTACGAGCAAGAAAAGCCCCTCCTGCAGCTATTGCTGGCTGCTGCCAAGCCTGGGGATCCTGCCAGCAGGAACTGAGGAGCAGCAGCAGCTAAAACAGCAGATCGGTGTCTCAGGCTGACAGGGTCGGGTTTTATTGTAGTGGCTGTCACAAGATTCAACTACGAACATATGGAGCTGCAGAGCATAAGGTATGAATGAGGGACACTGCCTGGCTTTGTGATGCCCTCAGGAAGCCAAAGGCTCCACTGGATTAACACAAATGAAAGTCAGGAGGAAGGAGATGGTCAAGATATGCCCAAGATCAACCACAGAAGAGCACAATAAAAGCAGCACACAACCTCATTCTGTTCTTTACTCTCCAGAAGCCAATTATAAAAAGGGGAATGGGAATTAGGAATGCACCAGAAAAGCCATTTTTCCACATCTCAGATAGGGAAGGCACAGGAAAACACAGCTCTACGTTTTAAAATCACAACTATGTTACTACTGACTTGCACAAATTGAGGAGTAAGAGGACAAAGTGAGGAGTTAACAACCAGATGCTCCAACTGTAGCAAAGCTGCTCAGAATCGCAACAAAGAACTATGTCAGCCTTAAAAATCACTCTGTCTCACGGCTCTCCCCCGGTATTTGTTTCCTTGAATTCCATCACTCCTAACGTGCCAGCTCCTACTTCCAGCAGTTGCCGCCTTCGCGCCTGGGAAGCGGGAAGGCCGGCAGCCAGGCGAGGCAGCCGTGCCCGCACAGCCTGGCACCGCTGCCAGCCCTCCGTGCCCCAGCACCCTGCCCACAGAAACACCTTGTCCCCAGAGACGCCAGCGTCCCGAGGCTCTGCCCAGCCCCTTGGGCACCTCGTACGAACCAAGGTGATTTTAAAGCAAGAACGTTCTCAGCAGAACGTGGTGCTCAGAAGAAAACTAATTTGTATGTACGTGAAGGTTAAAAATGCCACTTTATTAAGGCTACAGGATAAATCCCTGAATTTTTCCTTTTTTTTTTATTACTATATTTAGAAACCTAATTTAGACTGCTACTTACTGAACTATGAGAAAGCATAAAATATTTCTAAATGTTTAACAGTGTTTGCCATGACAGGTCTTGCATTATTAAATCTGTATTTTATAACATGCCAGATGAAGGTAACCTGCTCTGTATAAGAGTTTGTGTGGAAGCCTGGAAAGGGTACTCATGGCAAAGCAGGGGCCGACAGACCCTCACATCACCTCGGCCGGCACATACAGTAGTCTCACGTCTTCCCCACAGCAGGAGCACCGCTTGGAGAGAGCCAGCCACGCCGTTTACCTTCCCACTCCGCATCTCTCTCCCTGCTGTCCGTAGCACCACCTTTCCTCAGGGTGCCCAGCGGGAGCGGCACCTCCGCTTTGCTCAGTTTGGCGGAGTCCGTGGCCGGCAACCTCGCTGCGAGATGATGGGAGGAGTACAGCAGCACCGCCGCCTGTCCTGAAAAACCCCACCTCAAAGCACGGCTCTCCCGCCGCTCCTGCACAGCACGAGCCTAAGGCGGCTGAAGGCCAGTGCTGCCCACGGCCCGGCTCGCCCCGCGGGCGCGGCCGCCATCCCCCCTCCCGCCCCGGCGCGGCTCGGGGCGATGGAGCCGGGCACATACCGGCGCGGCGGGGCGGTGTCCGTGCGAGCAGCGTGCTGGAAGCGTGGCCCCGCCGCGCACGGTCCCCGGCCGCCGGGCTGCCCCTTCCTCCGGCGGTGCCCGCGGGATCCGGCCCTCGTCCCACCGACGCCGCCGCCTCCTGCGGGCTCCTGAACGGCAAAGACGCAAACCCACCGTCAAAGTCCATGCTGGGAGCGCCTCCCGGCCCCCCGCCCGGCCCCGCGGCGC
>VWPU01004084.1:0-12191 GCA_013398955.1 Callaeas wilsoni | reverse complement strand
AAGAGGGTAAAAAGCTGGGGAAAGTCATTCTTCCCTACTCCCCTGACAGACTGGGTACAATTTTTACTGGCCTACCAAATACTGCACCTGAGGCAAGGATAAGGAGAACCACACTGAATAGAAACCCCAAATGACCCTCATTATGTGTTATCATGTGATAAACTGTTATCACACAGTACCTCAACAATGTAATCGTGATCCTTCTCCCTGCTCTTAAAAAGAGCTCTGCAAGGACCACATACAGGAATATATACAGGGTTAAGTACCACAACCACATGAACATATCAAGCAACATTATGGCCAGTGGCAGTGTATCTAATATAACAAACACTTAGATGAAGTTTGTTTCCAGCCTGCTCTTGGCAGATCTGTTGTTATCATAACCTTTGTATCCCACTTGGGCACCAAATTAGGCTGTTGTGGTTTAGGAATTGTATTCTTGGATTTAATGTTCCCACTGAAACACTGCAAAGTCCCCTTAGGTGGGATGGAGAGGAGAATTGGAGGAAAAAATGTTAAGCTCATGGGTTGTGATAAGAACAGTTTACTGGAAATAGCAATGACGTAAGAAAACAAACAGTAACAGCAACAATATTAATAACAAGAGTAGAAAAGAGTCATTCGCATGCAAAATTCTACCAAGCCCAAGCCGTCTGCAACCACGTTACCTGGACTGCTCCCTCTGGCTTGGAGAGAGCATTACCCCACTGTTCCCTCCACCATGCTTTCTTGACCAGAAGGAACTCCTTCCCCTGGAGGAAAGTCCCCCCCCACCCCTGGCAATGACGTGAGGTGGTGTAGAATAATCTCCAGGTTCTAGCCATGCCCCCTCTGGCTACTGCAGAAATTTTCCCTGTCTGGCTGGAACTAGGACTGTACGTGTGTATGTAATGTATGCCTGTGCTCCTAGCAGAGTACACTTATCTCTAGATTAATAGCATGTCATGTTCCAGTTACCAAAAAAGAGGGGTTTGTTAGACTATAATGCAGCTTCTATGTCCTTTGCACAGAAGACAAGAGGCAGAGATAAGGATTGATGGTAGGATGGGGTGTGCATAGTCTCATGCTGCTCTGAATTCAGGATGTAATTTTGGCACAGGCAAGGACTTGGACTTTAGGAAGATGTGCTGGAGAAGCCCCCTTGACAGATTGAATATGCTGCCTTTCAGACCCCTGTGAATTAAAGTGCACTTGAAGAAAATTAAAGCTGCTGAAAACTGAAACTAAAAAGTCCAATTTAATGGAGTTTTAGTAATGACAAAACAACACAAAATATTCCTACACACAGGCAATTTGGGAATAAAGGGTGGCAATAACTTGTTGATAAAAGAAGACTAAAACATCCTGCTTTACACAGCAGGAGTAAGAAAACAGGTTTAGAGTGGTAGGAATTACATAAATGTTTAATTATGTTGAACAAAATATTTATTCAATGTTCTTAACTGCGCATTGCTAAGTTTGAGGAGTTATTCTTGAATGCTAACCAAAGTCTGTTATTAAAATAATGTTCGTTTATCTGAGAGACTTAAAAAAACAGAGATATGAGAATTTTTTTCGAAACTCAAATGAAAACCAGTTGCATTTCTTTAAGTACAAGGGTTTAGGAAACAAGAAGATATGCAAAAGTGACTATCAGTGATTACAGTTAGAACTGAGAAGTGGGAGGTGGATGATTGTACTGTATTCCTCTGGTCCCTCTTGTTTTGTGCGGTTGTAGGCACTGAGAGTACTGTTCATAAAACTCTGTCAGCATTTACTCAGGACCCAAGAGTTAGCCTGGTTTTAAGTTCAGCTGCAAATTTAGCATTAGTCTCTATTTTAAATCAATACACCTTCTGCTGGTCTGTATTTATTAGAAATACTTCATGTGCTTTTTTTAACTCATACCCCATATAAGAGGACTCCTACCTCAGAATAGTTCATCTATAAGGAGCAGAGTACTTATCAAGATTTGAGACCCAGTCTGATCTCATTTATACTGATGTAAATAAGGAGCTCTGATTACAGATTGGCACTTGGAGGAATTAGAGGCTAACTCCTGGGCTAATTCTTTCTGCATAATGTTATCTGTCGTCATGCCGACAAAGGAAGTTTCAGTTTAACAATTCAATAACTTATTACTGTCATGTCTTCTGATTTGCAGATGGGCTTCTTCCGCCGGAGGTACAAAGAAATTATTGAGGCTGAAAAGAGCAGAAAGGAGAATGAAGATACTTGGAACTGGGTCCAGAAAAATCAGTAAACTGCCCATGAAAACAAAACTGCCCAGTCATGTGACATGCACTCGCTAGCCTATAGGTCCTGCTCTCGTATCTTCCATATGTGGAAGAAGGAATCTTCTCCAGATTTTTTGGAGACCCCATTGATGCTGTGTCTTTATTACTCCAAAAAGCTAGGGAACATATCCTGAGGCAACCACTGCAGCCATGTCAGGTGACTGGAGCAATTTACACTTCATTTAAGAATTGAACTTTGAACTTTGGTAACCAAGCTGCAGTGCAGAGCAATATTTATGAATCCAGCTATGTGGTATGCCCTCAGGGGAAGACTTTTACCTAAAAATATTTTTTATAAATATAAGCTTTTTATATTGAGTATGTCTTTATATTTGTATGTTTTATAATGTTTTATAATTTCTATTGAATAGCTATATAGTTCACTCAAGCACTGATATCTGGCTAAATCTTTGGAAATGTATGTATATATATAATTCTATCATACTTTTAAACATCAATGCAAGAGAGAAAAGAGAGATTTGCAGATAAAAATAGCTGAAATCCTCATATGCTTAGTTCACAAGGCTTGGTAATATCATATATAGATCATTTAATGAAAATAAGCCAAAATCGTTTCACTATCTCTTTCTTTAAGTTGAATTTGGTGTTTGATTTATAAGGTAAAGAACCTAAAGTATTTCACAGTTGTGATACTCTGTATCTTGAGTCTGTCCTTTACTAGCCTGGATGGGAGAGGATCAAAGCACTTCTTCAGTGACGTGTAGCAAGATGTATCTTGCTTTGGCTCACTGAAGAAGGCATCACATAATGTTCTCTTTAGGAAGTTTTCTTTTGCAGTCTCTAGGACTGTACAGTTGAGATACCAGAAGGATATAATTGGGCCAACCACTATGGCATTGACAAATTCCTTTAAATAAAAAAAAAGTAATTAAGTAATTTTAATATTAAGACAGATAGTTTTAAAGCTACTGTTAAGGATTGTGATCTGTTGCTATCAAAGCAAGTGATAAATTGCTACAAGCTATGAGCATTATGTCTGCCATGTGAGTTACATACTTGAGTCATGAGTTTGTTTATACGATAATTTTAAGAGAGATAAGTAGATGCAAGGGTTAAAATGTTTGGATATTTGGGTCTTGAGATTGCCTATCTGGGTGTTTCAAGTACGGAATGAATTTCCTCAAGAATTTAGAAGGAAGTTTAGTCAAGGCACAGATGTTATTGGGTCTCAGCTTGCCACTTTAATTGCTGGTAATTCTTTAACAAATTGTTTGTTGAATTAGAAGAAAGCCAATTTTAATTAATTCGAACACGTTTCTTCAAAAAGCTCTTGGATTTCTGAGTAGAAATAGTGGAACTCTGCAAGACTTGGGTTTAGATTCTACTTGTATTTTGCACTTTGTGTAAATAAGGAGTAAATGTCATGTTGGTATAAAATCCATAAAAGGAAAGAAGGGCCAAGCTCTGTGGTAGAAAGTGAAACGAGGATTGAAAGGTTGGACGATGTCTTCTTCCTTAAGGGTGTGGTAAAAGAACAGCTGGAAGTTTGGAAACTTGAAAGCAGAGAACATGCAAGAAATCTGCTTGAGAACAGGTCTTGCTGTTCCTTGCCATATTCATGATAGCTTCAAATTATAAAAAATGGACCACATTCATATTCCTGTTTGCTTTTTACCACCACCATCGTCAAGTGTCTGCTAGTACTACAGTATTGATCAATATTTATTAACTATTAGCTGTCTGCATGCATTAGGGAGAAAATAGTTTTAAAGTGAATTAAGTGTATTGATTCAACATCTGACAAGACAAACTATTAGTCTAGTCAACTATCTTTCTTAGAACAATAATTATTGATTTGACAGATTCTATGTGACAAATGATCATTTAAGCCAAAATTCAAAGAAAAATCCTGTTATAAACACATGTAGTGGAGTGCAGATTTTCCATCAGAGTGCAAAACCAAAAGGCTGGTGGCATTTCACTGCACTGTTGTATTATCATCTAGAGACAGAACCATAGATTGGCTTCGGTTGGAAGGGACCTTAAAGATCTAGTTCCAATGCCCCTGCCATGGACAGGGAGACTTTTGCTAGACCAGGTTCCTCAAAGCCCAATCCAGTCTGGCCTTGAACTGCTGTATTGTCAGAAAGCCAAAGATTGATAGAATGACTTGTGTTGGAAGGAACCTTAAAGATCATCTAGTTCCAATTCCCTGCCCATGGCCATGCCAGGTTACTCAGAGCCCCATCCAGCTGGGCCTTGAACACTTCCAGGGATGGAACACTTCCATGACTTCTCTGAACAACCTGTTCCAGTTTCTCATCACCTTCACAGTAAAGAGTTTCCTTCAAATATCTAATCTATATCTGCCTCTAGTATTGAAAGTTGTTGAATTCCTTGCAGTATATGTCTGACATCAGTTAGTTTTGTTAACCAACAAAAGCGAATTCTCTATTTTTTTGGTTAAAAAAATCCAAGTCAGACAGAAATTGGATGTGAGATTGATTCACAGCTATAAATTGAAATTGCTTAAAGGACTTGCTAAAAAAAGGGGTCTTTTTAGTACCTGTAAGAATCTTCAGTATCTGCCCTCTCTAAAACCTATCTCCCCAAAAATTATTAAAAAGTAAAATTGCTGAAAAAGTAATTCAGGGCACAAGTGAAACCACTTGTGAATTGAACTGAATTTAAAAGTTTCCATTCAAAAAAAGGAGAAAGTTCTCTTTGAAAAGTTGAAATAATTTATTTCCACTTTTTAAACAAAAATTTACTTTGAAACCTGCCAGAAATGCTTCCTTACAGTATTTTAAAAATCAAAAGTTTTTATACCTTTTAAAACTATATAAAGAAGAGAGTATTTTAAAAATTACATATTTAACATTTCAGATTTTATTGGACTTTTTTTTTGTTTCGTTGCAAAGCAAAAGTGGTTTTCTTTGTAAAAAAACAGATAAAGGTAAATCACATTTGAGCCCACACTGGACTTTTTTAATTTCTGACTTGAATCATCATAGAATTGATCCAGCACAATTCATCCCTTAGTGAAAATCTAGTTGTTGACTAGGTAAGTGCTATATTTGTGAAATAATCCACAAATTCTTAGTATCATCACTGCTAGGCACTCAGTTGTTTTGTTGTCATAGATGGTTTTGGTTTTACTCTCCAAACTTTTTTTATCCTTTTTTTTAAAAATCAAATTCCATTGTGGCTCTTGCTTGCTTCCAGTTAGGATAGCTAGATTTGACAATGAATCATACCAGTTCTTCATATTAAAATACTGTAGATGCACCTTTCCACTCCTTAAAAAGCAAACAAACAAAAAGTCCCACTACTATCAGTTGGTTGCAGTTTCTAATCTCAAAATCTTATGAAAATTTAATATACTTCAAGAATGTATAGAACATACCTCTGCCATAGAACTGTTGGGTTTTAAGTTTTTTAATTAAGAAATCATTATAAATAGCTAGAGACATGGTTACTTTGGAAATGGCTTTTAGGGCTCTGGAAGTTCCCATCTGTCAGCTGCTTGTTAGTTTCTTTGTGCTGTTCTGCTTGCACAGAGGCTGGGAGTAGTCATTGTACAAGTGCTCTCCAGTTAATCCATTTTGAGACAATGTCATCAATTTTCTTAGACAACTTCATTGAAAGGTTGGCTGAATTTACATTGCTTTTTTTTCCAGCAGGCTCACTTTACACTAGCTATAAGCTATTCAGGAGGAAGGTGAGAAGTGGGGTAGTAACATTTTCAAATGCTCTGGCATCTGAGATATATAAAGCTTGCAATGTACAAGATATCTTCTTACAAATAGTACCCCTGAAGGTACTTTTAGCAAAGGAAGAAAACAATCTCAGAAAAAGCTGATCAGGAGGAAAGGCGGGGGAGGGAACCAAAGAAAAATATCACTTAATGCATAGCCAGTGCTGTTGCAATCCCGTGTAGTTTCTGTCTTGATTTCAAGAAGATCACAGTCATTTCACAGTTTTGGTGGCCCACAGTACATGAGCCACCACTCACAGCATGTTTTCATTTAAAAACCAAGGAGTTTGGTATTGCAATTTCTCCCCAAGCAACAGCACAACTAGTGTGCTCCCAGGATGTCACTGGTATTCTCTTGGCCATTGTAGATAACAAAAACACCTGCTATTTTTTTTCTGAATAAACTTGTTCTTTTATTTGCTTAATTGTAATGAGGAAGTCAGCAAACTGTAGAAAATACTGGAGCACCTTCTGAATTGAAGTCATCTCACAAGTTGCTTGGGTTATCTGAGAGAGAAATTATGCCTGATGTAAACTCCAAGCCTGAAACCACTTTAGCAATCTTTTCAATTCAAACTCGCAAAGACTTCTGCAATGCCAAGCATAACAGTGAAAACAGCCCTTTCTATGCCTAAATATGTGAATGGTAATGACCTCACATACCGAGTCAGTGATGTGCAGGTAGCCCAGTTTGCTGAAAGCAATAGATATGAAAAATTTTTCTTTGACAATATTTAGTACCAACTTTCTCAAATGTCTTCTGTTTATGGGCACAGTTTGGAGTCTTGCACAAGTTTAAAGCATGGTGTCCATTTTACATGGAGATATATAATACTGCTTTCACTAAAGAATTAAGGGACTCATGGAACTAATTTCTATCCTTTGTCCAAGTCTACGCACTTGCTAGGGTTTCTTGGGTATAAATGAAAGTAGCATTTCGTTCATTTAATGTGCATTGATTAAACTGAAGACTAATTGCTTTTGGAGCTTGGTTTGCATGCACAGTAGAGTACCTCCACCATTGTCCCTTATTTTTCTCACAATGTCATTGCTTATATATTGTAAAATTCTTTGTTTCTTTTTGTGAACTTGTGGTTGGAAGAATGTGTTCACTCTTACTGATGTCACTTGTATTTAGAAGCTTATGTTCACCTGTATTCTGATTCACATGCACTGTTTTGGAAATGTCAGGTTTATAAGAAATACAACTTTTTGGAATAAAAAGTGACTGCAAAATTTTCCTAATAATATCATTTTGTCAGTTACTATCCTTGTCTAGCTCAAGTACTTTTGCATTAACTGGGTGAGACATTTTCTCCTGTATGTTTGAATTAAATACTATATGTATGTGTTTATCTGTGTGTGGATAGTGGACATCTTTTATTGTAATTCTATGACTTATAAAATCAAGCTATCTGGGGACAAAGAGTACAACTGACTTGACTCCAGTATTTTAAAACTATGAAAATAAAATAAAGGTAGTGAGAATTATTCATCTTCCATCAATCTTGCTTTATCAAAACAAATCAAATCCTATGTGATTGTGTGTAACTTGAGTTCTGTTTCAGTCTATGAATTTGGATGAAATTTGAATTTTTCAGCTTCATATGTTTTTCCTGCAAGGATTTTTAGTCCGTAGTGGCTGGAATATAGTAGCTAAATAATGTATTTGAAATAATGTTTTCAACTCAATACATCCCCATGCTTACTGGTCACCTTTATAGGGAGCAGAGGCTGGATGTAAGCTTTTACTTCTACAACTCTGTTTCAATGTTCTCCAGCCATAATAAAGCAGTCTGTTTCCTCAGTATTAAGACTGTTTGCTATACATCTAAGAACAGGCCGGGCAGAGTTAGGATGTAACCTGTGACTCAGAGTACATTTGTACTGGTGGAAGACCACAGCTTTATGTACCACAATGCCAAAGGCGTTGGAGAGTTCCAAGCAGATGTGGATTCTCACATGTAGGTAGCACCCTTCAAAGTAAAAATAAATGTTCTCAGTCATTGCTGGACAAAAGTGGTAGGAGAATGCTGCTGCCAACAGGAATGCAATGCCCAGTTTGCTTTTGGAGATTAGTGGAAGCACTAATGCTGCAGCAGATAAAATAATAACCAGAGACTTTTGTATGTACTAAAATCTCTTTGTTGTCATGTGAGCATGTGTGTATGTGTAAGAAGGCAGTGTACATCCCCTTCTGGAGACAGAGGATTGATGTGCTAACGGTGAACTCTGTGGGGCTCACTTCTTGTCTTCTTGATAAGCAGAGAACAGCAGTTTGCGTAGGATTATCCTGTAGAATAGCAGGATTTTGTGAGTTGTGTTACCCCAAATAGCTTTTAAGAACCCTGCAGGACTTCTGTGACAAAGTGACTTTGTTTTAGAAATCAAACCCACAAGCTTTAGCAGATTTATTTCTTCCAGTTTCACCAAGAAAGGAAGAACTAGATTAAAATTCAAGAAAAATACAATGTTGTTTCACAATGGAAAAAACCAGCTCATTTGTTAGCATGCTGCTCAGCCTGGCTCATGTGTCTGGACTTGGCGCTGATCTGACATTTTTGCTCTCTTTGCCTGCCATTGGCCTGCTCTTTGGATTGGACTTAATGGAAGTTTCTCTGCTAAATCTTTTCCATTTAGTAGTGAAATACCCCTTGAGAAAGATAGGAGACTTTTCCCCATACCTTTTGGGTGTGGTGGGGTGCATATTGACCTGAGTAGTCCTAGGTAAGATGTCTTGATTGATTGAAATTCTGAGTGCATAATGCACTGGATAATTGAGATCCCAAAGGCCTAAGGACAGTCATGGGAGTCATTAAGGATGCAAAGTAGATTTTAGTTGTCCTCTGGCCCAACTTTGCTTACTACCAGAATTAAAATATAATGAAGACAACTATTTTGTGCAGATTCAAATGTACAAATTAATTTAAAGTCATATGACTACTTACTACAGCACAGCCAAAATTTCAATATTTCAAATGGCTGCAAATGGAGATTTTATTTGCAAGTGGTTTTGACAGAAGTAAAGAATAATAGTGGCGAAATGAATCTTATTAATAAAAGAGCAATGAAAGTTAGTTAATCATGTCTTGGTCATGCTATAATCTCCTGTGACTGTTGAAAAAGATTAATTCACATATTTCTAGTTCATTTCTTCTTTGCTTTTTATGTAGCTAGTGCCATTTTAATGCTTGAACTTCTAGATATTCAATGTTTTAGTAAGTTAACCTGCAGTTCAGCATCTGTAAAGAATCAGAAATTAATGAAGTAGTAACCCTGAGCAGAGATGTCCCTGCTGCAGACATGCATTCAGATATGATGTATTGACTTGCATTAAATTATTCTAGATTTATGCCAGCACAAGTGAGAAGGGAATCAAATGGGCTCCACTGAAGCTGAAGGACACACATCATGAGACCAACTTTGCACTAACCTGTGTAAGGGGTAATGTACAGTAATTTCTGTCATTTAAGCAGTATTCCTCTGGACTTGCAATCTGAGAGCTGTGTAATTTAATCTTAATGATGCCGCTCTGTGCTATAGTCAAACAGATAGAAGGAATAGTAAAGGAAGTGATTACTTTATCCAACAAAGACCACTTCATAGAGAGAATGTATTCTGTCCTACATCATTCTCTCAATGGAGATAGGCCACTTGAGAACTGGGCATGATCTGCTGCTTTAACTTAAATGATCAGACTAATTACTAAAATTATTATTTTACTGTGTGTATTTTAGGTGAATGGCACAGAGTAGGAAACTGACAATTAAGTGATTACCTAGTAAGACGTGAGAATAATTGCTCAGTATTAAATGCATGAAATCGATATATAGGATTGGATAGAAGATAATATATATGTGGTAAAATACTTTTCTCCCTTTTAATTTTCAGGATGAGAGATGAGAAATCAAATCTAACAGTCTATAAAAACAGAAGGCTTTTTGATGAGATTGCCAAATGCCAAGATCAAGGTAGCATGTTGCCCTGTTTCTTAGCTCAAGACTGTATCCCTGACATGGCTTCATCAAAGGGGAGACTGTTTCGGTTTGAGAGATAGATATCTGCTAAGGAAGGCAGAAGTCTTCCTCGGAATGGAAAAATGTGGACCCCTTTCCCTCCAAATTGTTATAATTTTGAAATTAAGGGGCTCTCAGGCAAGGATATGATAATAGGAATAACAGTTCTTTACTAGTATATCTAATAAGATAAAACCAACAACAACTCTGGCATTAACAACAAAACAGAAGCAAGCACCCAGTGACGGCTTTCTCGGCCGCAGGCACTTTCCCCTTTGGTGCAGTGGTGCCGGCAGTGCTCTCAGTGCGCAGGGCAGGTGTGATGGTTCCCGCGCAGCTGCAGGGGGCGCTCTGGCGCAAGCTCGGAGAGAGCGCAGAAGTGACAGCATGACCGGACAGGACGGGATGGGAGAGGGGCTCGCCGCATAAACTCCCAGGGACAGCTGAGCCTGGTGCCCCAGCGGGACTCTCTTGGAGGCGGCAAGCTGGGAAGGCAGAGACGAGCAAAAGTCTCGGAGTGGTGGAGGAGATGTATCACACTCCAGAGCTGCAGTGGGAAATCCCGGGAAGGTCTCGGCAGGCAGGAGGTGTGAGGTTACAGAGTAGTGAAGGCTGGAAGCAGCGTTAAAGAAGCAGCGAGGTGGGGCAGCAGCAGCCAGGCTCCAAGCAAGGCAGAGAGAGGCAGGATCAGGGCACCCAGGCAGATGGTAAGAAAGCCCCTCCCTTAGTGAGGTGGGTGTTAATAAGGTCCCAGTTCAACAGGCTGCTCTTACGAGCAGAGGCTCACCCCATGGCAGAAGAAGCAGGACCGGGTTGGACCACAGCGACAGCTCTGACCCACTGTCCCTCTTCCCTAGCTGAGAGAGCAAGAGCCAGGGGGTGTCCCCCAACCCTGCTCTTTTTTTTGGTCCAGTCTCCATCTCCTAGTATCTCCCTCCTACTTAGGAAACCTCAGGTAAGAGAGAGGGGCCATCAGCACTCTCCCCTGAGCTGATAATTTCTTTTGTCTATGAAGTGTCCAGTCGTTACGGCCCATTAGCAACACGTATGGGGAAAATTCCTTAAGAAAGAAAAAAAAACAAACAAAAGAAGAACTCCTAAAACCCCTACAGAGACCCATGTTTCACCTTGGCCAGGTGGAATGTTACACCTTGTCTCATATTCTACTGCCTGCTCAGCTGTGCTTGTCCCACTCTCACTCCCATTCTACAAACACTACCAGCATTTTCCCCTGGCCTTTTTCTGAAGTTTTTCTTCTGCTTCATAACTGGTATTACCCTTCTCTCTCAATTTGTCTGAATAAGAAGGCTAACTTAAATTTAAATGATTTTTCACAACCTGCACTTAATTTGAAATATGTCACTATTGTTACAGACCGAAAAAAGATTTGTCCTGAAAACCTGGCAGTTTTCCCAACTACATCAGCAGGTCTGAGGCCTGTGGGAAGTTAGGTCAGGAATTGTGGTCCTCTCCTCAGGTTTCTTTTCATCTAATTTATTAGCCAAGTTGAAGTGTACCTTGTCAAGTCACTAATAAATGTGAAGTCTGAGGGAGGTAGAGAGATAGACAGACACACATGTATAAGACTGAAACTTATTTTGAAAGTGGAGAAATCATATAAAAAAGGACAAGCCTGCCAAAGCCAGAACCATTCAAAATGATGTACACATTTTTTTTGAAATTCTGAAACACAGTTAGGGACATGGAACTGGAAGGTCCTCAGTTTCAGTTGCCTATTTTCATTGGCAACTATTACATATATTTCGTTTTATTAACTGAACAAAGTCCAGTAGAGCTTTTTTCCTTATTATTCTTGCTAAAGACTATCCTAGCATTTTGTTTTGATGGTGCTTTTAATGGTAATTTTCTTCCCAATTTTTTCTCTTGCCCTTAAGGTCTTTTAATTTAAAGACTTCCTTCCTTCCTTCCTGTTCTGAGTTGATCTTTCTTGAATACAGGTGACCAGACACTATTTCCTGGGTAAGATACTGTTACGAACCAATTTAAACATGGAAGATCAAAGAAAATTAAGTCTATGTGAATAAAATTGATTGAACTGACAAAGGTTTGAAACATAGCCCAGAACTTGATTAAAACCAAACAAAGTTAGATGTTTGGTTTTAATTTAAAGGGAAATATTTTATTTAATAGTACTAGAGGGAAAAGGGGAGGGGAGGGGAG
>VWPU01004083.1:0-35801 GCA_013398955.1 Callaeas wilsoni | reverse complement strand
CGCCGCCCCGCCCGCCGCCACCCGCCCGGCCGCGCTGGCCCTCGTCACCCTCCTCAGCTTCGCCTCCCGCTTCCACCGCCTGCGGGAGCCGCCGCACGTATGGTACGGGCCGGGGCGTGCGCCCCTCCGGCCGGGCACTGCCCGGGCCCTGGGGTGCGGGTGGGTGCGTGTCCGCCTCCTCCCGGCCACAGCGGCCGGGACTGCGCCCTGGTCCCGGCCCGCGCCCCTTCCCCGGCCCGGCCTTGCCCGGCGTGGGAGGGATCCCTGTTTATCCCAGGCAGGTGGAGGGACGGGGCCATGGCAGTGAGGGCCACGAGGAAGCGCTGCGCTCTCAGGCCGGCCCGGCCCGGCCCCTGCGCCGCGTCCTTCTGCTCTCGGGACGTGCTGCAGAGAGGGCACCGGGTCCCGGGGAGGCGGTTTTGGGGATCTGTGTGCAGCAGGCTGACTTTTTAACCTCCCTGAGGTCGATTTGGAATCAAAAGAGCAAACCGGAGGTTTTGGAGTGATAATGTCAAACTCTTTTAGAAAAGGACCTTTCCTACAATGGCTGAAGTGCTCTCCATGATTTCCCACTGAGTACAATGCATTGTCTCATATGGAATGTATGGCAGTAACCCTCTAAAGTATAAAACATAAGTAAAAAGACCTTCCTGGATTTTTTTTTTTTTTAAACTCTCCTGAGCATTGTAGCAGATTGGTTATTGTGGTTTGTGTTTTGTTGGTGTGTTTTTTCCAGTTGGGATGAAACTCATTTTGGGAAGATGGGAAGTTACTACATTAATCGGACCTTCTTCTTTGATGTCCATCCCCCTTTGGGGAAGGTAAACTGCTTTTCTGTTACACGTTTCAGAAGCCTCAGGAGTAGGCCAATAAAAGTCTGCCTCTGCCTTCTGGCCAAAGGATGTGGTGAACAACAAAGTTCTTCCTAACTGTTGTTGACATCATAGCAATTTGCATTCTGTGTCCAGAGCCTCGACTGGCAACTTTTTGCCTTCACAAAAAATGCTTCAAATATAAGAAAACCAAACAGTACTGCATGTTGGGTTTCTGAAAGGCTCAACATGAAAAAATCAATGTGACACTTGGAGGGCATATGTAATAAAGCCTACATTTTAAAGGAAGCAAACACTTCTTGATAACTTGTGAGCAAATGAGATTCTTACCATAAATGACCCTGAGAGCACTAATTTCCTGTTCTGTAAATGAACTTGTTTTAGCAACAGTGCGTAGTGTGGATGAAGGTGCATCCTCCTGCCTCGTCAAGGTTATCTTCCTTTCAGACTGAGTGTCCTGAAACTAAAGGGATAGGGAGCTCTGGGAGACTACAGAATTCTCTCTGCTCAATTCCACACCTGATATTTTTCTTGAGCTTGCAGTCATCTTTATAGTCTGTAGCCAAAATAATTCTGATTTTGCCTTTAGAAAAAAGGCAGTATGTATGCATATTATTTCTGTAAATAAACTCTTTTTTGGATGATGTGTCTGAATTATTTGTCCTCTGGATCAATGTAGCTTCTCTAAAAATCTTACCTGCTGCTAGCCTGGATACATTTTCTTCCAGTGTGATTTTCCTGACCAGTTTTTTTCACCTTTCCTCTTCAGATGCTGATTGGACTTGCTGGCTACCTTAGTGGATATGATGGTACATTTCCTTTCCAAAAGCCAGGGGATCGATATGAGCAGCACAACTACATAGGGATGAGAGGGGTAAGGCTCTGCAGGCTAGTGTCAAAGTGGTTAGCTTTCCTGTGCCTTTCAATACAGAGTGTTACATCTTAAGAACAGCTCTCCTTGATCAGGTCAGAGGCCTGTTTAGCCTTGTGCCTTGTCTTTAAGCTCCTTTGAAAAGTGTTAGTGGTTCTATTGTAAATAAGTCTTTATGTCTGTCTGTGAGAGGCCAGGTAAGAAATTAAGGTGAAAATTGAGGCCAGCTCTTCCTGCTGATTAGTGAGACTACACTGCTGCATGGGATAGATATCCTGCCTGTTCTGCAAAGTAAACATTGCTGAGTTTGAGTTTCTCTCACTCCATTGTGCCTGGATAATCTACTGGGGAGCCAAGGATATCAAAAAGTCAGGATCATCCACTGGCACCTGCAGTTTGCTGCCACCAGTGACACTGAGCTGGGTATGCTGATGGAGCCTGGGAAGCAGGGCAGAATTCAGAGTTTTATTCTATCTGAAGCCCTGGCTGTACTGCTATTTAGGAAGACCAAGAGCCATATAACTGACAGCAGATAAGTCAAAAGGAGAAACAGTGGCCAATTGCTACTACCTAGAAAGAAAACTGAAAACTGTGAAGGCATGTTTTCTTAGTTTAATTTCAAGAAGTTAATGGTTTTAGATTTCCCTGAGCCAAAGGTGGGAGAGGTGCTAGAACCAGACAATAAAGAGAATAAATGTTCTTTGGTCTTGCTTTCTTTTGTTTTGATTTCTGCTCTTTCTCCTCCAACTATCCTTGGTCTCATTTGTGTAGGAGGGGAATCTGATCTGCTGAAGATATAAGGTGCAGGTGTATTTTGTTCTTAGATTTCATAATCTAGTATATTGTTTAAAAAAAGTTGAGTGTAGTGGATGTGTAGTGCACCTACTTGACATCTCTTTTTATGAATATCTGGTGTAGTCTAGCAAGAGTGTGACTGCCTGTTGTTACTGACACCTCTGCAGAGCAGAGTAAGCCTCTGTCCTCTGAGCAGTGTCTTTGTTCAGTTGACTTTTGTCCAATGTTCTTTGTGACTCAGATCAGCTGCTGCAACACCTCCTGTTGTTGTAGGTATGGAAGGCGAAGGAAAGGAAAGGGTGCGAGCTGTCGTTCACCGTAGGTGGGGTTATAACTTCTCCCATGATCTTTTCCTGCAGTTTTGTGCATTTCTTGGCTCCTGCCTGGTTCCCTTTGCCTACCTCACAGTGTTGGAACTGTCAAAGTCACTGCCAGCAGCCTTACTCACGGCTTTCATCCTTATTTTTGGTAGGTGTTCCTGCTACAGCAAAATTGAATATCTTAATTGTTCAGATAATTTGATTTCTGGATTACCATGTGTTACCTAACTAGGGGATAAGCAAAGTGATTCCACTTTTTTTGTATATATATGTATGAGGCTTTTTAATTGGTGATCCTCTTAAGAACTTTACAGCCTTGTTTAGTTCATAGGTACTTCTGTTATTTGCATAACCACAGTATTGGATTAGATTTCACCTTAATTTTAAAAATTTTTATAAGGTGGATGGTCAGGAATGATTTTGTCCACTAGTGAAATATTGATGTTTCCCATATGAATTATAGAGATGTTTAACAGCCCTTGCTTTAGAAGACTTCACAGTAAGAAATTGATAAAGTTCCTTGTTGAATTGAGCCAAGTGGAGAAGTTGACCTTGCAAATGGAGTTACCAAAACAGGGATTTTGTGAAGACACACAGATATTGAGAAATGGAGACTTAAAATATCAAAGCCATATTCATTTTTTATAGGTACCGTCTGGAAGATGACTTCTCCTCTGGCATCCTCGGGCACTATGGTGGTGCCTTAGGTGGATCTTTGCTGGCTGTAATCATCTCCATCTGAATATGCTACCAGCACTTTACAAATGGTGTTTCACAGATACTGCTGTACTGCCTGTTGTTTTTTTTGTTGTTGTTTTTTTGTTGTTTTTTTTTTGTTGTTGTTGTTTTTGTTTTTTGTTTAGTTGGTTTTTTTCTTTTTTCTTTGTTACCCAGGTAGAAGTTGAAATGATGTGATCTCCTTCTGTTTCTAAAATTTCCCACCTTCTTCTTGTCTTGAGAACACTGAGGAAACTGAATTCCCACAATCTTAGATTCACTTTGGAACTGCAAGTCTTTTTGACATTACTGTGTGTCTCTTTGCAGATACAGGCTGTATTACTTTGTCCCAGTATATTCTGCTGGATCCCATTCTAATGTTCTTTCTCATGGGAGCCGTTCTGAGTATGGTGAAATGTAACAGCTGTGCAGACAGGTAAGATAAGGACGATAATTTTGTTAAACTATAGGTATTTAACTTTCACACAGTTAAAGTAATGTCTGCTATTGGTGATATGTGAATGGCTGAAATGAGACTATTTCAGGAAATTTAAAGGTGAAAATGACTGTTGGTAGCGGAGCAAAATTTTTGCTATGAGGGTTTGTGTAGTTAGGGAGAAAGTATTGTGACTGGAGTACACTGAGAGAGAGTATTAAATAGATTATTTTAGCATGAAAGGAAATGTCAGCAGAAATAGTTTATGCAGTTTATGGAACTGCAAATCTAGAACAAGAAGGTTAAAGCTTTTTAAAACTTGACAGGGAAGAAAGCTAATAAAGGACACTGTGGGTCAGAGAAGGAGGAATGAAGGATGGTTATAGCATGTTCAAGGCCTTCCTCCTTAATGGCAAAATTAGTGTTATCTTGAACCAGTTACTTTGTTTCCAGACTAGAGAAACACAACTTACCTGTGACTGTAAGCACCTATAAAAATCCTGCTGTCTGAGGTAAATAATGTCATTTGTATGGTTTAGAGAAATGGCTACAAAATCTTAGAGGGAAATATAGCCAGGATGATTCCGAATAAAGTAGTCAAGTTGCTAAGGATATTTGCTATAGACCCATCCAGAGGGTGATTTATAGGTATTGGGATATGTCCAAAGGCTTCTTTTTGGCTGGGCTGCACAGAGTAGTTTCCTTGAAATGCATCCTGAATTCAAAGACATAAAAACTTGAAATTCTGTGTTATATATGAGCAATTTTTATTTCAGGAAACATTCAAGAACTGATCATATCAATCTTAGTGTGTCTACAGTTCATGTGGCTGAAATGCAGCCTGCAGCATCATGTGCGGCTATCCAAGGCCATCCTTATCTACAACACATTCCCCAGGGAATGCAAGCACTAAATTACAGAGCAGTGCTTGATCAGCTCTGTGTGCCTTGACTTGAATTTATTTTTCGTATCTTAGAACTAATCCTATTGTCAAAGTAGTTGATATTCTGCAAATTAAAAGCCGACTCTAGCTATCATGTTGCTTAGCAGGTCATGGAGATTTTGTCTAGTCAAAATAAAAGCATCAAGGCATTAGGAATCAGTAGGAAAAGGGTTTTAAATTCTGCTGTCATTTTTTCTCATCTCTCTTCTATGGTTCAATTTTATGTCAGTTTATAATTTGTTTGCTTTTTCCTGCAGCTTTTGTTTGTGTTTTGGATAGATGTTTTCCGCTAAGGCTTTCTTGCTTTAGTAAGGGTGTCTGCTCTTTCTCTCTTTCTCTTCCCCATGTCCCTAAATATCTGAGAGAAGTAAGTTTGCACTTTATGGAGCAAAACTCTTGTTTCTGTTCTCAGAAGGTCCATGTAGTCAGACTTTCTTCACACTAGTATTTTAGCCTGTTGTCTATGTTTCCATCCTTGAATGGGAAATCTAGGGTTGTCCCAGCTTAAGTGTACCTGAAGCCTATATCAAGGCTTCACAAGCCTGTATCTGAAACCAGTGTCCTTGCATGATTCTAAACTAAATGAAAAACTTGTTTTTCCACTTCTTATGGGTTCCTGAGAAGATGGACTGTGGGGTAACTGATTGGTTATTTATTTTTGTCATCACAGGCTGCCCATTCATGTAGCTATCATTTTATTTACTGACTTGCTCTACTGGTCCTGCAGGCCATTTTCTGCCTCCTGGTGGTTCTGGCTGAGTCTGACTGGTGTGAGCCTTGCTGGAGCAATGGGGGTAAAATTTGTTGGCCTTTTTGTAGTCCTCTTGGTTGGCCTGAACACAATCTATGACCTATGGGACTTGCTGGGGAACCTCAGCCTGTCACTGGTGAGTTTCAAAGGCTTTTCTTTACTTTAAAGGTTTCTTTGTTTTGTTTGCTTTGTAATTCTCCTAGTCTTTGACAACCCTGCAAGTACCCAAACAGAGATACTCTGTCTGCAGCAAAGAGGGGCATCTGATGTTGGTGATGAAAGATGGAGATTAAAGTTATAATGAAAAAATTATTGCCAGACTTTTGAAAAAAACACACTTATATTAGCAGGATGTAATAGTATAGGAGCACAGCAGAAAGATTGTTACTTTTTCCTGAGAAAAACTGTTACCATTGCAGTTGGCTAAATTTTCAGTCTAAGCTGAAGTGCTCGTTGGGAATGGCTTTACAGTGGCCCGAAGCAAGATGTTTTCCAGCACTGTTACATGGCCTTCCAAGGAGTATGTGCTACCTGGCAGGCAAGCATGTCTTGCAGCGCTTAGTTTGCATAAGCAGCGTGAGCTCAGGTGCTGCTTCATGAGAGTAAGGGGGCATAGGCTGCATAGCAGGAGCATGCAGAGCATCACGAGTCACAGAAATGCTCTGCAACTTGCAGGGTCCATAGCCAGTCCAGAGGATGAAGGCAGCCATACCCTGCTTAATTTCACACACATTTAGTTCTTCCAAGCCCTAAAAAATTTGCTAGTGTGTTTGAGTGTCCTGGTCTAATATATTGCATTTTATGTTTGCAAAGTGTGCAATCTGCTATTTGGAGAAAGACCTTGATGTACGATTTGCTGTCTTGCAACCGGCAGGAAGACAAATTCTTCAGTCATATCTTTTAAAAGGTGTTCAGTTCTTCTCTTGTCTCAGCCTCTTCTGAAGCTTGACAATTCTATTTCTTTCACTTACTGTTTTTGTCTCGTTTGTCTTATAAACAGTGGGGGAATGGGGGGATTTTTTCTATTCCTGCTGTGTGATTTGTTTTCTTTGATTAATGTGAATCAATATGGGCTGCAAAGATTCAATGTTCCAACTCCAGAGAAACACTTCTTGAGCAAAGTCAGTTAATTGCATTTGAAATAGAACAAATCCATCATGTCTAAGCTTTCTACCAGCAGACGGCTGCACAGTGATTTCATTTGTGCTGCTGGCAGCAAAGGCAGCAATGCCCTGAGTGTTAGAAAATGTAAAGAAATTTACTCCAGAAGGTAGATACTTTCCGGATTGCTTTCCGGATAACTATTTGGCAACCTTGGTGCTTGAGGAGGGGGGAAAAAAATGTGAGGATCCTGAAAGCCTGAATAACTTGCCTCTGCATTTGTTAGGAAGCTACTCATGATTATTTACATGTAATTTTTTGGGGACTGACTTGATTTCTAGAATTCTCAGCTTGTGTTGGTCCACTGTTCTGGTTTGCTAACTGCTGTCTTTCAAATGCACTTTCTTTTTCTTGACTTTGCATTGAAGTCTTTAGTTAAAGAAAACCTTTTCATGAAAATTGAAGCATATTGAGGCCTTTTTAAGTAGGGAACCGGAGGTTAGTTCATGTGTCTTTCCACTGCCTATATTTGGTTATGTACCTTCAATCAGCATTTTTCTAAGTGTCCAGTGGTTAAGTGTTGTGCTGAAGTACTTGAGCTGAACAACTCGTTCCTTTGTTGACTTCAGTGAGGTTTGCAATGTGTTCAGCTTTTTCCATTACTTCTGAATTAATTGGTTCTGGTACTAAGGGACGGAGAATGTTTAGCTTAATGATTATGTTATAGGTATCGTGTTAAAAAAACATGTAGAATAGCAAGTGTGTCTGCTTTCATCCACTTTGAAGTTAGTGTGGGCATTTAGCAAACAGTTTTTGCTATTTAATTTTTTTCTTCTTCCACAGCTATTTATTATCCACCCTCTATTTTACATTATTTACTGTACTACCAGCAGTGTCAGTAGGATGTGAAAATGTAATAGCTTCTTGGGCATCTGTTTGCAAACCACGTTTTCAATTGGTTGAAATAAAATATTTTGCTTTCATGTTGAGACAGCTGAAGAACAGGTTTTGCTGCTGACTTTTCTGTAGCTTCTGGCCGAGTAGCACTAGAAGTTGCAGTGTGAGAGTATCCTTGCTAAGCAATGCGATTTCTGTAAGTGAAGCATATCTAGATCCCCAAGGTGTCCTGGTTACATTCACATTTGTGTAGACTTATTGGGGGAACAAATTTTCATTTTCCCTCTTGCTTAGCTTTGGTAGTTACTATTTTGGAAGCCATCTCTTTTCTGGGATTTTGGGTCAAGATGTGTACCACTGATAAACAAGTTAAGGTCCTTCCTCTCAAGGTGTTTTCAATGGGAGCTGCCCAACCTCCTTTGCCAAAGTTAGGGATGCTCAGCACTTTGGAACACTGAACTCTCCTATTGCCTGTTTTTGTCATTTTTCCCATGACCCTAGAATTTCAAGGCACCATAACTCCAGCTTTTGGAGATACACAGCAAGGTCTGCCTCAGCTTTTACCTGTCTCTGGGCCTTTCTGCGGTAATTCTGCAGCCTGGTGAGCTTTCTTGCACAGCAAGCTCCAGCTACAGGACTACTGCTCAGAGTCTTGTGAAATAAGGAGTGAAGTTGTTCCTGCACTGTTTGATCCAGGTTGTGTTTGTTACAGGTCATGTTTGGGAAGCATTTACTGGCTCGTGTACTCTGCCTCATCGTGCTCCCGCTTGCCCTCTACACGGTTATGTTTGCTGTTCATTTTGCAGTGTTAAATAGAAGGTATTTCACAATGTTTTCTCCAGAAGAAGAATTAATTTTCTTTCATTTGAATTAAAGGCTGTTGGTTATATAGTCCTCCACTTTCAGTGTCAGAAGCACAGCCACAAGCTTTGTCTTTGTTTAATTCCCTTCCCCAACTCTCTCGCCACGTTCGCAGTGAAATTGAATTTGAGCTTGAGACTTTCTGAAGTGCCAGGAAAGTAACCTAACCAAACTTCCTGTCTCATTTTTTTCCTCTTCTCTTTCTGGGACCTGAAAATGTCTCAACTCCATTCTTTGTCTTTTTGTCATTAAAAAAAAAGTCATCGCATTCCTGAAAAATGGCTATGATTAAAAGAGTCTGAGTGTGCCTGAAGGGAGGGCTCTTTCCTGAATGCTTCCAACCAAGGGATACTTTTTTACAAGGAAAGAGCTAATAAAATGGCCAAGTAATGTTTTCCATATGCCAGCATTAAAAAAATGAGGTGAATAAGCATTTCACTGTAGAAAAAGAATAGAAAAATAAATCTGTTATTTTTCCGTTAAAGTTGGCTGGTCTTACCACTAACCTCTTAGCAAAAGTAAGACTACAGGAGCCACAGAGAAAGGCTTTGTTATATCTGTCCCGACAGCAGGTCAGTTTATTTGTTGTAAGAACACCTCCAGAGACAGTTCTGGTGCTTTGTGCAGTGCCAGCATGTATGTTTTTGTGACCTCAAGCCCTTGCAGCTCCGGACAATTTCCTGCAAGACTGTATCTGCTGTGATTCACAACATTAGAGAAGTGTGCCTCTAAGGGAACTGCACCCACTCTTCTTCTTCAGATGCCCAGTCTGGTTTTATAATTTTTCTTCTGTAAAAACAATTTGGTAATGCATGACAGAGGTTTATATGCTGTTTAGTGAGACTTCGAATTGTCATTTTCTTTGTTCTCTTTTGTAGTGGTCCTGGGGATGGTTTCTTCAGTTCAGCATTTCAATCCCAGCTGATTGGGAACAATCTTCATAATGTCTCCGTTCCAGAGCGTGAGTGTCCCAATGAATAAAGCACTCTGAATGTTGTCAGTGTACATGAGAAATAAAAATGGTGTCCCCGTGACTCAGTGCAGGGCAGTATGAATTATGCCTTCCATGGTCAACGTCAGATCCATGCTCTTCCTCTGTGCAGTTTTATGTATTGACAGAAAGAGAAAGGCTGAAAATACCACCATGTTCAGTACATGGTCACTAATTGTTTCATCATATTCCATCTAGAAGGAAAGATGCCATTTTGAGGGGTTTGACTTGTGTGCATGCATCTTGTTATTCTTTGGTTCTGTATTCCTTGAGACAACAAAAAGATATTTGTCCTGTTCACCTTCGATTTGTACATGTTCAAATGTGGGATTTGTTTCTAAAATATGTGTAAATGGAAACTATCAACTTTTGTGACACAGTGTGCCACTGGTCCAGCTGTGCTGTATTCAGAATGCATCTGGATTTAACAAAAAAAAGGCTCTGGTTGTTCCCTAATCCTCAGGTTGGCTAGGGACTACTAAGCCTTTAAAATGGTTTCGCTTTATGATTACTTCAACTTTTTTCTGTCTATTCCCTGCCCTAGAGCTGCCGCTAGGGGAGCATCAGGCCTGTTCCCCAAGGCTGAGTTCTCTCACTTGTGTTGAGGGGCTAGGAGGGAAGATGTCTTAAGCCAAGGTATCAGTTCTGCTATCCAATAGCTGAGCTTGCCTCCCTTCCCTCTTGTATTGCTGTAGGGATCAGCAGTGTTTTAATTTGACTGTATACTCTCAGGGAAAGCTATCTCAAAACTCTCATTATGAAATTACAAACAAGTGAATGCCTTACCACTTCTGTTTATGTTAAAAATCAGTGGGAGAGTTTTAAGTGTTTCAGCCAAGTATTATGTAACAGTTTCACTGAATCCTGGTTAGGGATGGGAGATAGGCTTGCAATGATCTCTGTGGAGTGATGTGTCAAACGAAACAAACTTCCATCAAAACAATGGAGAACGCATGCCTAATCAAGCACTGTAGACTAGCAGGGGGAGATACAGGAGAGCTGTCTTATGTCTTTTTTCCTCCTTCTTTCTCATGCAGATTTGGCATATGGGTCTGTGGTCACAATGAAGAACCTTCGGATGGCCGGGGGATACCTTCACTCTCACTGGCACCTCTACCCGGAGGGCATTGGGGCTCGCCAGCAGCAGGTTGGTGTGCTGGCTAGTATTGCCTGTGACTGCAGCCGCTGACCTGCTCCCTTTGCATTTAGCATTAGGGGCCAATGCGATAGGAGCTGCCTGTGTACTCAGCACTGTTAGCCTCTCAGTGCCACAGCTGTGCACTCGCTCTGGCTAGAAGGGAGGCTTGAAGAGAGCCTACCACACTGCACCAGAGGGGTGACTTACGATAACAAGGCTTTGCTTTAATAACAAGACCACTGTCCATAAATAGAGTCCAAGAGGACTTCAGAATAGTCTTCCATAATGAAAGTTACCTCAAGGAAGGCTGTAAAACTTTGTTTAAAACAGACACATTATCTTACAGCTTTTCTGGCTGTGTATTAAAAGCAAGGAAATAGAACTGCTTTATATTGTTTTTACTCCAGCCAGTGGCCTCTGTGACCTTACAAGAAGTCCTCCCCTTTGTGCCTTGCTTCCTTCATCTGTCACCAAAGAATTTGTAATGATTTGCTGATTAAATTAGATACTGTACGTTTGTAAGCTAATATAGCCATATGGAAACCATCTGAACTAAGAGCTTCTCATTAAATGATTAAGCAATAAGTGAAAGTAGAAATCAGAAATCATGTAACTATCTCTAATTAAGAAGTAGAAGCATTAAGTGGATTTCTTATTTTTGTCCATCATCATCAAGCTTCACAAATCTTTGCCGCTTCTGCACTTTTACCAAGATGTATTCTGCAGTTTGATTATTGGTGTCTAAAAATTGTTCTGAGCTCCTTGAAATAAAGTTGCCAGAGAAACACAAGTGTTTGGTTTTTAACTCCCTGCTGTCTCTGTGGCTAGGAGGAAGTTTTCAGAAGTGAAAACTCTGTCTCAATCTTTTTTTCCTGCTGCTTGTCACAATCAGAATTTCTAATACTCTAGCATAACATTAATGTTTTTTACAGTATATGGAGATGTCATGCCAAACTGGCTCAAGCATAGGCAAAATTCGAGTGCAGATCCTGCTTCATGACACTAAAAGCAGGGAGAGGCAATTTGGAGAGGACACTAATGGGAGTTCCTTGTCGAAAGTGGGAAAGGGTGAAGATTTCCCCCCTGTGCTCCCTGCCCTGGTGGTAGAACAACAGTAGGGTTCTAGGGTAGTTTCAGGGCTCTGGAGAGGGGAAGAGAATTTAGAACTTGGAGGAGATTTAGAGAGGAAAAAGTGATCTCTCTGCTTCCACTTTCCCCTCGTCTCCTGATGGTTTGACCTCAAGGTGTGAGGTTCTGCCTCCAGCTCTCCCTTTTTCCCCACCCTCAGACATTCCTCTGTGTTCTACCTCTCACCCACCCACTGGGCCATCTGCTCCCACCTGAGAGGGAGGCACAGGTGTGGCACTGGGCTCGGGTCTCACAGAGCAGGGTCTGCTGCTCTCTAAGAGGAGGATGGGTGAAGGGAGTACAGTTCCACATGCTCTGGGGAGCAGCACCCTGGAATAAGATGGTCTTTGTGTCCATGGTAGCAGTAGATGCAGTTACTCTGTGTGAGGCTGAGCAGGCTGGCAAGGGTTAGCTATGTAGCATGTGTGGCTGTAATGGGTGATCCCTGAATCCTTACCTTGCCTGGATCTTTTGGCAGATAGTATGGTTGTCACAGTCAGCCTGTTGTCATAGATATCTACTGTCTGTAAAGCCAGTGCTGCTTCCATCTCCTGGTTTGCATAGTGGTCAGTGATTATTCAATAGTTCTGGTTTGGATATTGTGGGTGTTGTAGAAGGAGCCTCCGAAACAGGGTGAGAGGAGGTCAGACTGTGTTTGGAGGCTGTTGGTGCATGTGAACTGCCATGAAGTGCAGTGCTTCTGAGTACGGGCTATACGCTGGCTAAGAGGTGTCATCTGGGTTAAGGAGTGGCCCATAACTGGTTTCCTAGGTGGCACTGTCATAAAGGTAGTCCCAGGATTTCTGTGTTGTTGGTGCATTCATCTGGGGCTTTGATTTGCTGGTGAATGTGTGGCTGCTATCAACAGCTTTTTTCTTGTTAGGTAAAATAATTAATCCTGTCATTTCAGGTCACTGCCTACTTACATAAAGATTTGAATAACCTGTGGATCATAAAGAAACATGATTCAGATACAGGTAACAAATACCAGTAAAGTGCCTTTTATAACTGCTGCTTCTGTTTTTCACATAAATATTCTGAGTTCTTTCCAGGGCAGAGTATCCTTCATGAATATGACAGGGAGAGGAGGAAGAACAAGGGGAAGCTGTCTCCATCTTGATTTACACTGAGTGTGTCTACTGTGTTTTTGGTTCTTCTCCACATTGTACAGCTGAAGTAAATGAGCTTTTCTTAGCTGAAGGTTGCATTAACAATTTTTCAGCTGTGTGGGGCTGCAAATGACAGCAGAGAGGAAATTAGTCTGAACTGAGTTAATATTTTTTGCAATCTGTTATTGTGGCTAAGAGTCTTGGGAAAGCTGAGTCCTGTTAAAGTCTGGTACATTGTATTTGACGGATTTTTGTGGATGATTGCTTGGGACAAGGTAAAAGTACTGAATGTGATGATCTATGGTTTGTACAGAAAGCTGTTGGTTTAGATTATGTAGTGTATGTAGCTGAGGCATGCTTGGTCTGGTAGTTTCCTTTTTTTTAACCTGCTGTATGCGTTTATAAAAATTAACAAGAATTGTCTAAACAGCAAAAAATGTAAATAATGTAGATGTATAAGAAAAATGATAATCAGTGTTGCAAGAGTCATTTATAGTTCACATTCTTTGGAGTAGCTCTCAGGATTGGAGTCTAGAGCAATGTTTTACACCAGGCTTAGAGGCAACACAAGTTTGTTTGCTTTATTATCTGCTTGAGGCACGAGCATCAGCAAGAAACTTTCTAAGACCCTGGTAAGTTTGTCAGTGCATTGATATGATTAGTTTGTCTTCCTTCAGCAGATCTGTCTGACCCCTCGAGCCCTGTGGAGTTTGTGAGGCATGGAGATATTATTCGTCTGGAACATAAAGAGTAAGGATGATTTCTGGGATTCAACGAGATTGTGTGATTGAATGGAATTGGTGGGAGACTTGTCCTGCTGGAGACTGTGGTTAGACAAGCACAAGCAGGCTGTGTGACAGAGGTATCTGTATATCTGAATTTCCAGTGTGAGGTTTGTACAGTTTTTCTTCTATGGTTTATGTTTTGAAAGTGTCTGTTAAACGAGAAACTTAAGAGAACCACACAACTTTGTTAGAAGTACCTACTTAAGCAGCAGGGAGATTTGTTCAGTTGTGTGAGGTGTGATAATGAGGGTAACTCTTCCAGAGAAGCAATTTCAAAACCCTCGTTCTGTTGCCTGTCTCCATGCTGAATTTTCTAGGCAAGTAGAATATGGGGGTTTTTTGTCAGTGTACAGCAAGTATCCTGTCCCTATGTTCATAGGCAGTATCCACCCGCTGACGTTCTCAACAGCACTGAGATCAGCAGTTAAACACTTAGAATGAAAATGGAAGCTGGTCCCTTCCCTTTCTGCAGGGAATACCTAAGAGGAAGCAGGGGAGCCGTAGTGACTTAATATTTAGTCTTTGTCTAGTCTAATGTCACTGTGCCAAAATGCTCTGTGCTCTCACAGGTTTGGTTTAACAGAACCTCTAAACTCGTGAGCCAGGAAATCATGTTGTATTGTATTCAGTATGGCGTATGCACAAATCATTGCTTTGGTTTCCAAAATGATTATAAGACTACTTTTTTTAATTTTGAATTTAGGAGTTTACTATCAAATACATGGTAAGGAGGATGATAAAGTCTTGAGCAAAATGGGTTGAGTCCCGGCAAGGTGTCCGGACTGGTAGTGGCTCGGCAGTGCTGCGGGAAGGGCCGGGCAGGCGGCGCGCGGCCGGCCTGTGCCGCATCCCGCGGGACAGCGGTGTCCGGGTGGATGCGGCCGGGCGGCTTCGGCAAGGACTGACGGGCTGCGGCCAGGTTTCTCTGGTTGCCTCAGTTGGCAGACCCTACCAGGGTGAAAGGCTCTTTGTCTGCACTGTGCTGGTGCTAAGTGCTGGTGCTAAGTGATGTCCACTGATTTCCCCCAAATGGTATACTCTTTCCCTGCAAAAGCAAAAGTGATAATCACAAAAGGTCAGGATCTTGCTTTTCTTCTTACAAGACAGGTCTCTTTTTCACACTTTTACTGTTAAGTAAAAAAAAAAAAAAACCCCAAACAAAAAACCAGAGCAAACAAAAAAAAAATCTCTTTTCCTTTTAGAGGTGGTAGATTGTAGTTTGAGGGTTGGATTTATTCATGCTGTCATCTTTTTCTGTCACTGGCCAGTGTGGCATAAGCTCAGAGTCACATGCTGGGAAGTGACAGTTTCACTCCATGTCCCCCATCCCGTTAAGGCTGCATCCTGCCGTGCCCTCAGCTGGAATTCAGTGGTTAGAGTACTGGCAGATCTCTGAATGGCTCAAACCAATGTTCTTATCACAAATTGACAAGGTTCAAAGGTTTGACTTTTAATTTCATTTCAGAACTTCTAGAAATCTGCACAGTCACCAGCATGAGGCTCCCCTGACAAGGAAGCATTTTCAGGTCACTGGCTATGGAATAGTAAGTGAAGGCAAGATAAAACAAAAGCTGCTTATTTTGGGGAGAGTTCATATCATGCTAAGGGAATTTATTGTTGCTTTTTTTAGTTTGTTAGCCAGGATGATAGATGGGCATCTGCCATCCTCAAGGAAAAAACTGATGTAGTATGAAATGCCTTATCTCATATTTAAGGTCTATTTAATGTGAACACAGATAAAAAATTAATTTAAACTTTTACTGTCAGTCTAGCTTTGGCAGCATTCAGCTCCAGAAATGACAAACTGAGCAACCTTGAAGTTGCTCTGACAAGTATTATTTTATGTATTTGGCCTTGTCGCATAGACAAGTGGTTTTTTGACAGAACGATGACAGAATTTTGAATCACGAAGACGAAATCTGCTTTGAGGGCTGAATTTCTAAATGCAAAGATCTGTTGCCTAAACCCCTTTTGTGAAGCAGCCAAGTTGCCCCTGTTTATGCTGTAACTCTGAGCTACAGTCAAGAATGAATTGAAAGCAAACAAAATTAAGGTTGGCAAGATAGACATGTATTTGTGAGTGGTTGCTTATGTCTAGAATGATGTCTTCCAGATGGGGAATCTCTTCTGTGAAGTGTGAGTGAGGGTTGTCTGGGCTAGTTTGTTTAGCTTTGCCTGCAGCAGAGTTTCAGAATTTCCTATTTGCAGTGCTTCAGTTCTGCGTGTCTTCTAGTTTGGGCATTCTTTTGTTCCTTCTTTCTGTTTTTGAATTTTTTTTTCTCCAATGGTGTGTTTGCATGATAGAATGGAACAGGAGACTCCAATGACTTCTGGCGGATTGAAGTGGTAGGCAGAAAGACTGGGAAGCTCATCAAAGTCCTACGGAGTCAGGTCCGGCTAACCCACGTGGCCACAGGCTGTATTTTGGGATCTTCTGGAAAGACTCTGCCAAAATGGTAAATAGTTTGTAATCCCCATCCACCCCTGCAAGGCCTTGAGCTGACATGTTCCTTTACTCAATGGTTCTTTTAGACTAAGCAATAACTACATTTCCTCCATTTCTTTAAAAGAATAAAAATATAACTAGCAGGTACTAAAAATATGACCAGAGGGGAAGATCTGGGTTAGGGTTATGCAGTCTGTTACAGTGAAGGTATACGGCTCTGAAAAATAATATCCCTGACTAAGAGATCCAAGAGTGGCGTGGACATAGATCTTGTCATCTGGTAAGGCCAGGAGGGGATGACAGATGTGTTCTTTAAGTCCCATTTTATCCTTGGGGTTCGCAGAAATCACTGAGAACTGGAGCAGTTTGTGATGTTCTGTACCATAATCTTTAAAGTTGCTTTCTATTGGTATTAATTTATCTTGTGATTAGAAGACCTTTGCCGTTTTTGCATGCAGCATCTGAAGCGAGGCAGTGGTTACAAGCTGCTATTAGTGGGGGTCAGGATTTTATCTGTCCTTGAGTTACATATCTTCATCATTAAAATGAGCTGTATGCAGAGACATCCAGGCTGATGCCAAGCAAGCTGCCCTGTCTGTAAAGCTGCACCGTGTGGGATGCTGACATGGATCCTGACATGCTGACATGGCTGTGCACTCATGTTGCTGCTGTTTTGGGAGCTGCCTCCCTTTCTGCTACTCTAGGTTTCCCTTCACTGTGATGTGGTAAAACCCGATTCTAAGGAATCCTGTGGATGCTGAATCATAGGGAGAGCAGGCAGGTACCTCCAGCAACTACCTGGCCAGGAGTGCAAATGCCACTTAGACATCACCATAAAACTGGGCTCATGGGTAAATGATGTGTTCAGTTAAAAAAAAAAAAGCCAATCTCTGTCAAGAGCATTCGAAAAAGGTTGTGGATTGGGGGTTTTTTTCCCACTAACAACTTACTATGTGAATGGAAGTTATTGCCACAAAATATTGATGATAGTAAGAGCTGAGGGGAAAAAAATACTTGTTAACTGCAAGTAAGGATGGTTAGAGTATATTGGATTTTTATATTTTTTATATTTAAAGGGTAGTAATCACTATTCTTCAGAGACTTTAATGGTAATTATTTAATGGATTACTTAATTAGGGAAATTTGCTAAGTGGTGATTGATAGAAAATTCCCCATTAATCTGTCATATTACTGCCAGATTTGATGCGCTTTCTCCCAAAAGCTTTGATGTGACCTGCTAGACATAAGGTGACAAACTAAAGAACAGTTATTGGTATCTTCTAAGGTTATTGTTTTGTTTCTGTAATACAGTTCTTGTAGGTATGGATTGACTGAAATTGATGATGGAGATTTTCTTTGGAGGGACTATAAGGGTTGAATTGGAAGTAGTTTCTAGCTGGTAAGGTGCATAATTTTCAAAAATCCCACATATGGACCTAGGGGTTTTTAGGTGAGAAAGTGAGAAACGTGTTTCAACTATTCAGTAGAATTTTGGTGTCAACTGCCTTGCAGATCTGTTTTGGTTTCTACATGGTTCTTATAAACCATGGTTTCTCATGTAAGAATGCAACTGCTGAAGCATTACAGAGAAGTATAAAGCTAAATGGGGAAAAACTAAACATGAAATGGAAATATTGAGTGTTCCTGTGGGATGGTGAACTGTTCTGTTGATCCTCAGGGGCTGGGAACAAGTGGAAGTCACCTGCACACCATACCTGAAGGAGACACCCAATTCCCTCTGGAACTTTGAAGATCACATTAACCCTAAATGTAAGTAATTTATTTTCTTTTTGATTGAGAGTGCATCTTGGCTGGCTGTTAAAGGAAGGGGTGAGCTGTCAGATAGCAGTAACTGGCATTCTGCATTTGAAATGTATGTGTTCTTTCCCAGCTTAAGTGCAAACTTGCTGAACTTGAGCATGTGCAGGGCTGCAGAGCCCTTTTCTGTTTCGCTGTTTGTACTGGAAGCTGGTGATAATGCTTGAAGTGTAGTGGAAGTATAAAGACTTTTTTAAGGATTTTGAGATTTTAATGTGTTACAAAAGTGTGAAGCACTCCAGTGCAGGCTGTCATTACTAACATTGTTTAACTGGGAATTGTTGTCATTGATAGGAGTATGTCATATATATTTCAATGATTTTTTAAAAAAGCTAGGATCCAGTCTGTTCTGGTGTAGTTTTTTCCTTCTGTTACTGGGGGTGTGCTAAATAATGACTTTGCAGTACCACCAAGGAATGAATAGTGTGTGACAGAGCTCTAAGTTGGCCAGTTATGACAGGTGGGCCTTGCAGCCTCATCCAGGAGTTACATATGTTTCACAGGCTATCTGGCCTGAGTTGTTCAACATAATTTTCATCCCATGAATTTCAGGTGGCTTGGGCTGAGTTCTGAGTTATTAAAACACTGTTCTTCCTCTTGTGAAAGCAACTGTATGCAAACCAAAGGAGAGAAATCCTGGGCTGTTGACTTGGTAGAATTTCCTCTCCTGTTGTAATGCATTTTACATTCCCACACTTACGGCTCATTTACAGATAAACAGCAGCCTATGAAGAGTATGTCTCTGATTTCAGCCAGAAATACAAATCTATTTATTTCATGGACTTTTATCTATTTCTATTGCTCCTGGAAGTGAAGGAGGAAATTTAGAAGTACAACAGTTGTAAAGTTCACTGGGGGATACTTCTAACTGCAAGCCACTGTGTTTAGAATATGAATGAATTGCATAGGGAATTAAAAGAGGTTCTGGAAGCAGATTTGTTGTAGGAGGAGAGAGTTTAGTTTATTATGAAAAAGGCAAATAAAAGTAAACCATACAAACTTCTAACCTATTTTTCTCTTTTTTTTTTTTTTAAGTGCCCAATATCAGCTTGGATGTTTTGAAGCCTTCTTTTGCAGAAATTCTACTAGAATCCCACATGGTTATGATCCGGGTAGGATATCATTGGTTCCAGATTATCGTTTTCTTCCTCCTCTCTCTTGCATTCAAAAAGAAATAGCACTTTCTGAGAGATCTGGGTGATGGCTGCAAGCTAGGGCAGAATTTACATGCCCAAGCAACCTACTTGAATTTATACTTAGAAAAAAGGATGGTCTTGGAGCTAAATCTTCCAAGTCCAAGTTTGGAAGTCTTGGGCTTAATGCCTGGCTCTGCTGTTGGTGTGATCTAGCTACAGCTTAGTTATGTAATGTTTTCCCTACCTTTCTGTAAGGCTTTAAAATAAAATTAGTATTTGTGAGGCAGGAGGATATTACTGCGGTCAAAATCAGGAAAATCAGCTAAACAGACATTTAGAAGAAGAACAAGAAGTGTTTGGATTGAAAATGGAAAACTTCTCCTTTTTTTCAGGTTCATCAAAGAGCTGTGATTTCTGGTTTTCTTTTTATCTCTGAATATATATTTTTAAAAAAAGAACAGATTTAATATTTGCAAGGTGGACTGCTCTTGCAGTCTTTTCCTATGATTGTTCTTTGTACTCTTGGCCACAGTCCTTCTGCTTCCAGCTCCTCAATCCTTCATCTGAAGAATGAGAAGTTGCTATTTTGAGAAAGGAGTCTAGGGTTTTCTTTGCTACTGTTTGTGAAGCTCTTTTCAGATTTTGAAGAGGGGAAAAGTAGTCAAGCACATTATTGTTAGTACTTGTAAAGTGTTTTTGTAAAGCATTTCCATGGCAATCAGTGATAATGCTGTCTCAGGTAAGGAAGCACCTGCATGAGTTTCCATGGAAATAATCTTTGAGGCTTTTTTTTCATAGTGGAGGGAAACCTGTCACAGTAGTCTGTTAATGAAAAAAGGTCTTGCTTATGCAACATGTATCCTCAGTGACAGAAAAGCTGGAGAAGAGAAATGAGAGAATACTGCCTCTTTTGCTACCCAAAAACCATTTTCACTTGCACAGTAGTATTAAAAAATTTGTAGTCCTAATTGTGACCATTGTGGAAGATGATGTGTTTATGTAAGTCAAAAAAGAACTTTCACTCAGGAAGGGTGTTGATGTATGTTTGTGTACACAGACATTTCTGGGCAGACATTGCAGCCTAACTGCTTGCTCATTTAAATTTTATGTTGACTTTTCTGTAGGGAAACAGCGGCCTCAAACCAAAGGACAATGAAGTTACATCCAAACCTTGGCACTGGCCTATCAACTACCAGGTATCTTGATCAATCCATATTCCTTTCTATTTTCAAGTGCTTTTGCAGTGCCTTTTGAAGCACAGCACCTCATAATTGCATTCAAGATGCTGTTAGCTTTCTTTTGTAGCACCTGAGATGCATGGATGGGAATTTGTCTCACGTTAGATACTTTGCAAAATACAAACTGGACTGATGAATATCTGTTTTTCTCCCTTCTGATCTCTTTCCTCAGGGACTGCGTTTTTCTGGTGTGAATGAGACGGATTATCGGGTTTATTTGCTTGGAAACCCGGTAAGTTGGAGTGAGAGGTTCCAAGCCAAGGTCTTCAGCAAATTTTAGCTTAGTCTTGATTCTGCCAGTTCTCTTCCTTCTCCTTTTGGACTGTCTCTCTTATTGTACTCTTAATGTTTGCATGTCACATGCACACATCCAGCATAATGTCCCAAATCTTTCTTTTTCTCTTGTGTAGGTGATTTGGTGGCTAAATCTGGTCACTATTGGGTTATATCTTCTGATAACAGTTTGCACTGCAGTGGCACTGAAGAGAGGTGTCCAGCTGACATCTGAACTCAAAGGTGAGGGCAGTCTTCCTTTTCATAAATGCCTTTTGCAGGAAGCTTAAAAGTGTGTGGATGGCAGGACTTCGTGTGTCAAGCATGGGAAACCACTGAGCTTGGATTATCAAGCAGTGTCCACAGGGAAAAGAGTGGGAACTTCATATCTGTAGTTTAGTAGTGAACACCACAGATCTTCTGCAAAAATAGTGCATGGCTACCTACATTGGCTGCAAGGGATACAGGCCAGCTAATCAATGCCCTGCTATCAAGCTCTGCATGTACTCTGTACTCGGTGGTTTGCACAGTGTTTTAAGACAAGAAATGTTTTCTGATATTTATGCAAAGCAAATGACAAATGCAAGAGAGAAAATGATCCTTTATGATGTCCATTTCCAAGATTATAGAGCTTTTCACAAGCCCTAATTCGTCATACTTTCACCATTCCAGTTTACGTCAATCGTTGTTTCATTTTGTAAATCTCCTCATGGGAAGTAATTTCTAAAATGTGATGGGAAGCTACTGAATTATACAGTAAGTTATTGGCTAAGCTGTATACAGACAGCAGAGCTCTTAGTCCCTTCCCCAGGCTCTGAAAGCTAGGCACCACTTCTTTCCAGGAAGGGCTGACAAAGTGATCATCTGGATGGCTCTCATTGCAGAGACAATGAAAACCTTCAGAAACCAGAATCACCTGATTAGTCTGATGCACATCTGGAGAAACTGCACATTTTGTCTTCACATAGAGCGTGGTCAGCCTCCTGCCATGCCTTGAGACTCGAGTCTTTGTACATCTTTTCTGATAGCTGTTCTCGTGAAGAGTGCTTGTACGTTTATAAAGAATGCAGCTAGGATGTTGCAAAGGCTTGAAGCAATCCCAGACCAATACGACTTCCTGCAAATATCATTCCTATTGAGTCTATTTGGTGTGTTAAGGTTTGCAAATAGGAACTGTAGTTGAGTTTTTCTCTGCTGAAGTCTGTTTATTTGTGTTCCAGAACTGTCCAGAGTTGTGCTACGTGCTGGAGGGCAGATCACACTGGGCTGGCTCCTTCATTACCTCCCTTTTTTTATGATGGGACGAGTTCTCTACTTCCACCACTACTTTCCTGCTATGCTTTTTTCCAGCATGTTGACAGGTAAATAGTAGAGTCTTGGAGAAGACAAGGTAGGGAAAAAGGTGATGCTCTGTTAAATTGAATGTTTTTCAGCCTAAAAAGTTTATTATTTTTATAGGCTTTGTTTGCTTGTGCAAAGTGCTTGAAAGCATTGACTTACTCAAAATGTTTTTCATAAAGCAGCTTGCAGTGCCAATTTTTTGTTTGTCTGTCTGGTTTTGGTTTTTTGGTTGTTTTTGTTTGTTTATTTTTTTGTTATCTCCCTGAAGAGGCAGTCATGTCTAGTGCTTAGGGCATTTAAATTTGGGTATAGGATTCCTGGTCTCTGCTATTTCACTGTTCTTACATATTCTTGTATGTAAGTTACTTCCCCTTGGTTTGCTGCCCCCACTTTTCTGTCATGTCTGTTTGTAATTTGGCCTTGGTAGTTTTTCCTGTGATTTTATACCAACTTCATTAGCATCTGGGGCCCAGATCTCTTTTGCATTTATTCAAATAGAAAGGTAGGACACAAAGAAACTTTGCTGATACAAAACAATCTCTATGGTTCTGAAGGTTACCAAGGTAAATGAATTTAAAAATTGACATGGTCTTCTGGTGTTAACAGAGTTTCATCAGCCTAGTCTGTGAACATAGCAGCTCTGTTCTTCTGGCTTCTACCTCTTCCTTCTCCTAGGAATCACCTGGGATGCACTACTGAAGTTCTCTGCTGGGTTCTTGTCACCCAGCACTACAGCTAGAAAGGTATATGGAGGTGGATTCCTGGCACTGGTTCTGCTCATCCTGTACAGGTGAGTGCTAAAAGCTGAACTTCTCTGAATGGAACGTGTGACAGTTGCCATCTCAGTAGAAACTTTGCTGCCTGTTAATTATCCTTAGCCTTTGTTTCCTTTTCTCTTCTCTGCTGAATTTGTCAGACATCCTCAAGCCCAATCCTAAACCTTCAAATTTGATTAGATTCAGCATCCATGTCCCAGCAATGCATTACGGAACATCTTTCCATTGCAGGGAATCTTTCTTTTGTTGCAGCACGCAGCATGAACACTCTGTTCTTCTCCAAACCCACCATTCAGTGGTTTGTGGTTCTAATCTCAATGATGGTGACATATTCCTCAAATACAGGCAAATTTTTCATTATTGTAGGTTTTATCAGATTTGAAGAGAAAATACGACGTGATAAAACTGTGTGCTATGTATATATTGGGTTCAGCAGATATTAGAAGGTTCCCAGAAGAGCTTAGAGCAGCCCAAAGACAAAGATCCCATAGGCTGCAAACTTCTTGAGACAGAAAAGTGTGCTGTGTTTGATGGGCATTTGGTTTCTTTCCACAGCTTCTACCTCTTCCATCCACTGTCCTATGGAATGGTAGGACCCATGGCCTCTGACCCTAGCAGCCCCATGGCAGGGCTCCGGTGGATGGACTCCTGGGAGTTCTAGAGCAAAGGAAGTCTGAGAACAGTGGATCAGAACCATGAGATCTGCTGTATGTCAGGCTCATTCTGGTGCTTTGAAGATGTGACTATAAAATGCCCTCTCTGGAGAGCTCTGGGTATAGTAACCCTGTTGCTTTGGCATTTGTTTGCACTGCCTGCACTGGAAGATGCAGAGGATGAGAAGGTCCCCTTGAATTAAAAGACTTGTGTCCTGAATCCTTAGGTTATATTAATGGACAACTGGCTGCCTACATGCCAATTCCTTGAAGCAGTATATGTCAGTCAAACAGCAGTGGCATTCCAGCAGCCAGACCAGTACAAGCTGGAGGCTGTCTGTGGCTGCATATACACTCTGTGCGTGTGTGTGTCTTCCTTCTTGTAATCTAAGCACCACTGCGGTTTGAAGCACTATAGGACTTTTATCATGATTAACAACCTTTCTTATGGTCAGGTTTTTGAAAGCTTACTGTAAGTATCTGGTGACCTTCATTCTACCTGCCTTGGCAGTCTGAAGGTTTTTTTGTTTTGACCGTGAATTTTTAAAATTTGGCTGAAAGGGTCTGTTTGAAATCTCCTGAGCCATTGTGCCTTGCCTGTGCCCCAGGCCCTCTGCAGATGTGGAAATTGTTTATTCCTCTATACTGCCTTGCTTTCTGGTCACCTTTAATCACTTTTATACAACTCACCTAGCAGGCCTGTTTCCAGGGCCAGACTGTTCCAGCTCAGCTCTTTGTAGCTTCTTTCCAGTTCTGTCTGAAGCTGCCAAGGAAATTACAGTGGAAATGGCAGGTGATTTATTTTCAGCCCCAGTATGCTGTGGAGACCAGCATGGGGGTGTACTAGAGACTGTAATGATAGCTTGGAAATCTTACAGACAGCTGTCATTCAGCTTTTGTTCCCAGCTATTTCAGTGCCAATGCCTGTGCTTTTAGGGGAAGGATTCATCTCAATGCATGTGGCATCTGCAAAACTGGTTGCTGGTGCCAAAGTATCTGCTCAGGGTACTTCCATATTGAACAAGTTCCTTCTCTAGACTGCTGAACATCAAATTACAAGGAAATGTGAGGCCAGGCAAAAATTCTTTGTCTGTGAAGTGTTAAGAGCCATTCGATGTTGAATCCATCCCTTCCAAGAAAGCGGAATTTAATTTATCAGGTGCCTTCATCCTGTATTAGGTCTGTTTTTATCTATGTTCCTTTTATTCCATTTCCTACCCTTCATCCAGTGTCGATTTCTTGTCACAGTTCAAGTCACTACCATGTAGCATACAGCATGAATGACACTTGGATCCCAGCTCTGTTCCTGTCTCAAGAAGTAATATTTGAAAAACTCTTTTGTGTATGTTTCAATGAATTCATGCTTTTCATTTCAGAGTTCTTGCTTTGCTTCACAGCCTTGCATCAAAATTACAGGTAGAGGGAGAGCAGTGGGTGAGTGTGTCTGCCTTTAAACATGGACTGTGCATTTATTTCTCTTACCAAATCTTGGATTCCAATACATTTCCTACCACACAGAAGGGCTGCATTAGCATAGTTGTTCTGTGGGGGGGACTAGACTCCAGTCAGACTTGCTTTGGTTTCCTCTTTTGTAGAGATCCCTAGCATTGTTCAGTAAGGCAGCTGCTCGCTTTTGTAAGCCTCTGGCTTGGTATGTCACATCTCTCCAGAAGCTGACTCCTGTAGATACAAGCTGAGATGGGATGGACCTGTGCTTTTGATTCTAAAGGTTTTGAGTTAATCACCTGCTGCTTATACATGATGGGATGTCACTGCAATAATTAGCTGCTGGGTTTGATGATTCTTTTCCACTTGCAGGAAGTGCTCCTACCTGCATGAGCCAGGGGTTCACAGAGGTGATATATAGACAAGAAGGATGTGGGGGAAGGCTGCAAACTTCTTCAGAACCTGCCAGATCTGACAGCAGCAGCAAATTGTTAACTGTTGGCAATGTGGAAGGCAGACATTGCAGTGCTGCCTTGTAGCAATGTGATCCAGCATCTTCTACTCTTGATGAGATTACTGACTTAATACATTGCTATCCTCAATATGAACTTTCCCTAAGGTAGTCCCATTGTCATGGGGAGGATTTGCAGAAGAGCTGGCAAAAGCCATGATTTAAAGTACAGTTTTTTCCAGCACATAAAATTATACACTTCCCCTTAGCAGTAACAACAAAAAAAATCTAAGAATCTTGTGAGTCTTTTGGAATTACAATTTCTTATACTCTTTATTCATCAGATTAAACCTTGGGAATGCAAAAATTGAGTCACTAACCTTCGTTTCTTCAGTTATTATGAAGGAATCAGTTTTGTAGGAGTTGCCTGAGGAAGATGAACCAGTCTGTTCCTTGGCTAGGGTCCCTCCATCCTCTATTATTCATAATCTATTGGATGTGGATTGGCAGCTGAGTGCTGAAGGTGGCAAATTTATTGCTCCCATCCCACCTTCCTGTGCACAAGTCCAGCTTCTGTTTCAACACAGACAAAAGGTTTATTTTTCTTTAGGACTGTCACTTCAGAAATTTTCTTGAGAGCATTTGATTGATATTGAGACTATTTCTTAGGTCTAGTGTGCTGGTAAGGGGGTGGAGGCATACAGTGAAAAAAAAAATCTAGCTATTCCACAAGAGGGAGCAACTTGCAGGAGAATTTTTATTTTTGATCTGGAGTTAAAAGGATTGAAAGGTCTACACTGAAGACTAGAGGGCAGACATTTGCTCTGCACTCTCTGGACTCCAAGGGTTGGGTTTTCAAGTAAGTGTACATTGATGTAGCTGTGTCTTCTTTCAGGAGAAAAATACTGAAGAATTACTCCAGTTAGAATTTGACCTTCAGTATTTGCTTCTTAAAATAAAACTTGTAAGGCCATTGCTGAAACATAATAGTAACTGATATCTTGTGAGGTCAAAATACAGTAATTTGGATTCCCTTCCTGATTCTGTCTTGAAATATCTGAGTGGTAGAGACATGAGGCAATGGGTGCAAGGCACTCTTTGCTTTTGGGATGGAATTTGGGGTGCTTTGGTTCAGTTTTTCCAGTTGTGCTTGTGGAATGAGTTCAGGTTCATTTTGAGAGCTGCTCATTAGTTGTCTTCTCCAGTCATGTGGAAAATAGCTAACGGTGCTTTCTGAGGCCAGAAGGTGCTGTTCTCTGGAGCAGCTGCTCTCTTTGAACCTTGCTTGACAGGGCTCCTTTTATCACTGACAAAGTATTTCATCAAACTGTATCCATGGATCCAAAAGCTGCAGGCTGCTGCGTTCCCTGCTTCAAATTCTTTTTTGTGTGTAAACGCTATTTTCAACTCTTGAGTCTCTGAAGGATAAATAGAGGGCCTCTAGGCTCATCTAGCTTTATCCTAGGCAATCCATCTATCTTAAAAGGTTTCTGCTAACAGTCACTTCAGGACATCGATATGCACACATCTATTCCAGCAGCAGGGACTGGCCTATTTCCAGGAACTGGACCGCTCATGCTATGAGGCACAGCTGTGACTGCGAGGAGGATTTGAATGGAGTTTTCTGAGCCAAGGTTGCCCATGGTCCAGGTGGAGGACTTTGTGTCATCACTGTTTGCCGTCATTGTTTGCAGCCCTGGGAGCCACCTCCACTCTCTAGTCCATATAGGGTTTTCTTTTTGCATCTTGATTGGAAAGGCTGATTGATGCACAAAGGGCATTGACAGAGTACACTTTTTTGTATCTTCTTCCTTCCTTCTGGTTCTCGAAGGATGCCCAAAGTACAGGACATGCCTTTGCTTCCCCTGATTTTTGAGCTATGCATCCATTTCATACAGGTGCTTGAACAAGGACAGGACATCTTGTAGTAGCCTACATGTACTGAGAGGAAAACCAGAACCTTGTTATGGAAAGGTAAACATGTCTTAAACATGTCTTACTTGGTAGTTCCCTCCTGTCCCTCCTGAATCCTTCAGAGAATTGCTTTTACGGGACTTGAGAGCAAACCAACTGTTAACATGGAAACACAAGGCATTTACCTGAAGTTCTCCATTGCCACGCTTAGCAGCTTCCCTTCCATGCTGTGACTGAGAAACCCTCTGGGTTGGCACTCTGTGCACAAGCACTGTTTCCTCCTCTCAGGATCCTGCTGGCAATGGGAAAACCTCCTTAGCAGTGCCCTGTGTCTCTGCCAGCTGGGGAATGTAGGTAAGATTTTTTTTTTTCCCCCTTTACAGCAAGTGACCCCATGACCCCACACATGGGCAAGTGTGTCGTGAAAGCAAAAATGTGTGGACTGTTAGAACAACATAAGGCTCTTCCCTGCTGGGAAAGGAAGGCTGAGTGAGGATAAGAACACCACCTCCGCAGCATACTTGCTTCAGGGTGGGGCTGTTCACTGCGAGCAGTTGGGACTGAAAATTCTCTGTCTTCTTTAAAGTACTAAGACCTTGGCTGTGTGGTTGGTTGCTGGTTGCTTCACTTTGTATACTTTTTTATGCTCTTTACTTGAATGTCAAGGGCTATGGTTATCACAAATAATATTGGAGGCGATCACATGTTAGCACAGATACCACTCCTGCTGAATTTGTAATTGATTCTAAAACCTTGCTGAGTGAGCTTACTGTGTTTTACAAGAGACACGGTTTAGAGCCATCCTTGAAGAACTTGCCCCTGGCTAAGCAAGAGTTTGGAGCAACAGTGAGAGGGGTTCTTTTGTAATTCTGTTCTTTATCCTGAACCTTTCTTACTAATGCTGCCGGGGTGTGTATGCGTGCATCTGTCTGTGAACTGAATTCTTCTAACTACGGTGCAATTACTGTACCATATGGTGTGGATGGGAGAATGTTCTCTTGAGCTGTAAATGTGTTTTGTACAGGTGATAACGGAAAATGAGGTAGAATTTGGAATTTAATTTTGTAATAAATATGTCTTCTTTGAAGCAATCTCTTTGTGTCTAAATCTTGGGGTGGAGTTTTTTCCCCCTTTCGTCTCTTCCTCACTTACATGCTTGAAGTAACAACATGAGCTTTAAATGGACCCATTGGAGAATTTAATCTAGGATAGTGATGATGTACCTCAGCTTTTAGCACACAAGTGTTGCTGGACTGCAATTCTAGGAGATCAGATTTTACTGCAGTCCAAGCAATGTGTTGGTAAGCACAACAGGAAGGGAAACTGGGGTACATTTGGGCAAGAATGAAGTACTGTCTGTTGAAGCAGGTTTATTTCTCCCTATTAAAGATGTGGTAAATTGTCAATATGTGTAATATGTCAGGTTTAATGGGTATTTTCATCAAGCTTCTGATAGGTTACCCATGAACACTTCATTTGACAGGTTAAGCACTTTATTCAGAAACTCAGCATTTTTCTGTAAGTCATATTCAGTGTGTAGTGTTCATAACACCAGACTGGTGCACAGTTTTGTACAAATGAGGCCCTTGCTGTGAACTACATGTGAGAATCCGTAATAAAACCAGAACACTGAAAATCAGAATCTGGCTTTATACGAGGCTGTAGTGAGGGGCTGGGGTATGCTTTTGAGTACAGTATGATAAGGGCTTGCTTGGGGTGGAACTAGATGGGGAAAACCAAAATAAAGCTACTTTATCTGGAACTACACATTGATGCCCAGATGAGTGCTGCAGGAGAGCCAACCAGTGTGTTTGGACATGTTCCAAGGGCTGCTGAAGTACAGCCAGGACAGCTAGAAACTGGACTGTGGCCTGTACTGGGTGATACAATAGGCTATTAAATGGTTACTGAAAAGCCTATTGACTTCTTGTATTACTTCACACAGTGCAGGTTGGTCTTTGGATATTGTCTGATCAGGGCTATTGCTCTGGAAGGGAGGATTGCTGATACAGCAGCTGTGCTAGAATGCAGGGAGATGACAAAAAAAAGATGGAAGTATTGTTTGTAAAATGCTGATAATATCTGAAGTAAAACTTTACTTCTCACTGCTCTCTAAAGGAAGAATGGCTTCTTTCTGCAGGTAAGTGATCTCATGTGGGTGAACAGTGGTGACTGATTACAACTTGCACCTGATTTGAACCTGCCAGATTTGTAGGCTTCTAAATTCCAGCCATCATTCCGTTACCTGTTCCACAACAAGAATGAGGCTTTTTTACAACGTGGTGTTTTAATATAGATTTTGTGCTCTGTCTTCAAGCTGCTTCTTAATCTTCTATTTTCTAACCAAATAAAAACTTCCAATGCAAGTTTCTGCCTTTGGCCCTCAATCTCCCATGGCCCTGTTCTCATTTTCTTTGGTTTACCTGTAAGGTTTCCCAAACTGTACCTTGTCTTCCAACATCAGTCTCCCGAGGTCCATATGCTGAAATCATATGGATTTCATCTTCACTACACTTGCCACTGCTGCCTGGTTTACGTCCGAGGATTGTGGTTGTATTTGTGTGTATGTGGTGGTACAACTTTGGAGTTGTTTTCTAATACACCACCCCTAACTCCTTTACTCTGGCCCATGTAATGCATGCTCTGGAAGTAGAAAGTTTGTGCTTTATAGAATGGGTGTAAGTCTAACAAGCATTATAATTGTCATAAATTGCTTTTCCATTTTTATCCTTCTTGCTGTCATTTCTTTATCTCTGTATTGCATCCAAAGCCTGTCATGTTGTCATGCAGCTGACAAAAGGTAGTCTTAAGCCTTCATTCACCTGACCTATTTTTTTCACCATGTATTTTAGGACGAGGTGGTTCTAAAGTACCTGGGTTTCTCCATTGACCGGAATGGGAGTTTAGATTATGTGTCGTTATGAAAGCATCTGTGTTGGATCAGCTGAATGACACCCTGGCAGCGTGCTGGTGCCTTGCAGTGCTTTAGGGACAACAACTGTTCCATTACAAGGTGGAGAATGAAAGCAGCTGGGAAGGGGGGAGAATCAGTTAAGAGGAGAGTGTGAACATGCATTAAGATGGTACATTCTTGACGTGCATCAGAAACACTGTGGCCAGCAGGACCAAGGCAATGATTGTCCTCTTCTCAGCACTGGTGAGGCCCCACGTCAAATCCTGTGTTCACTTTTGGGGTCCCCTCACTTCAAGAAAGACATTGAGGTACTGGAGTGTGTCCAGAGAAGGGCAGTGGAGCTGGTAAAGGATCTGGAGCACAAGTCCGATGAGAAGCAGCTGAGGGAGCTGAGGGTGTTTATCCGGGAGAAAAGGAGGCTCAGGGGGGACCTTACCTCTCTCTAAGACTACCTGAAAGGAGGCTGTAGCAAGGTGGGGGTCGACCTCTTCTCTCAAGTAACAAGTGACAGGATGAGAGGAAATGGCCTCAAGTTGTACCAGGCCAGGTTTAAACTGAATATGAGGAAAAATTTCTTCATCCAGAGGGTGGCCAGGTATTGGAACAGCCTGCCCAAGGAAGTAGTGGAATTACCATACCTTAAAGTGTACAAAAAACACATAGATGTGACACTTGGGGACATGATTTAGTGGTGAACCTAGCAGTACAGTTTGCAGGTGAAAAATTCCTCACTGAACTGGAGAATTATTTTTGACAAAAGCCCCGAAGCTGTAATGCCTTAGGTGAGGAGGAGAAGGTCTCAAGCCAGAAGTGTCCCACACATAGAAGGAATAATACATGGAGTTTGCTTTGAGACTAGATGGTTGAGTGCAAAGCTGAAATGTGGGAATGCTGGCACAGCCCTGACATGAAGGAATGAGTGCAGTAAAATACAAAATCTTTGTTTTAAAAAATGCTATTCCTGGAGACAACCGCTGTAGGTCAAATGTTTGTAAGAGATGGCCTAATCAATAGTGTCAATATAAATTGCAAGGAGGGAGAGAACAAAGAGAATTCAGATCAGAGAGAAGACAATCAATGACCACTTGAGAGACCAGCAGTGCTTCTGAAACAACAAGTCCAGGGGGAAACTACAGAGGTGACTCCACAATCAGTAAAGCATTCTTTTACAAGCTTTTGCCGTGATGTTTCAGCAGCTGAAGGATGAGCCAGTCCAGAAGCATATTAACAATCAGGGGAAGATCCAAGACCGTGCGCATCATCCCTAGGTAGGACAGAAGCCAGGTAACTGTGCTAACACAATGCTTGCCAAGTTGCCAGGTGTGTTAGCTAGAGCAACATGTTGAGCTAATGAGGCTGGAGAGCTTTTTGCTTGCATCCCACCTACCTGGTGTGCACGCACCTCCATAGCTGTATTTATGACCAAATTCAGCTTGTGTGTCAAGACTGACATGGTCTTGAACTCTTTGAACTCGTTTTGGTAGAGTGACTTACAAAAGGCAGAGGTTGCTTCTTGGAAGATCAACCTGGTGGTGTTGGGTTATCATTGTGCTAGGGAGCCCAAGGTGGGTAACGTCTCGGGTAAGGTCTGAGCTTTTACGAGTGCCAGACCTGGTCCAACAGCTGGGTGTGATCTCCTTTGACTTTTCTCACCACTTTGTGTCTAGTCATCCTAGGACTGTTTTCACCTGCCTGTACAAATATTCCCTAGCTGGCCACAGGATATTTAAGATAAACCTGTGGATGTCTAGCAAACTGAATTCAAAAGAAGTTTTCATTTTATTCTGCTGTTGAATCCTCCCTGTGCTACTTCTCCCTCTGCCTATCCCTCTCTCCTTAGCCCAGATCCCCACCACTGAGGGTGGTAGTGCTGCCCTGCTCTCTCCACAGTCATGGTGACAGCAAGCAAGCTCTGCAGCTCATCTTAATCATTTTATGGACAAGATTATTACCTCCTGCATCACTTTCGTTTCTTGTTATGCAACCATATTTCGTGACTTGCTTTGCTACTGAGCTGTGCTGCACCATGGCCTAAGGGGGCAGCTTGAGAAGAATTTTGGGATCATTGCATGATTTCTGTGCCCACCTGAGGATGGGGATGGGAGTCTGGGAAAAAGAGAACCTGTAATAATCTGTGGTTTTGAGACTGAGGACGAGGGAAAACAAGGGGAATTAGCCAAGCCCAGAAGTCTGTATCCTAAGTGAGCAGGGAGCCTGAGGCAGATAGATCAGAGTGTCATTATTCATGAAGACTCACAGATGTAGAATTGGAAATGAGCAGGAGTTCAAAGGGAGATACGGGGTTTGTTAGTGCAGCAGCTGGGATGAAAACTGACAGTGCCACAGCAGCACAGGCAAAGCAGTCATCCCTGGGCCAGGCAGACAGGGCTCCCTGGGCAGGGAGGATTGTTCTCCAGGTGCTGTGAACCCTGAGTGCTGGGCTGGGGACTGGCATTTGCAAGCTTATTCCTCATTCTGTCACACTGTTTTATGGGATTGGGCAAACTGTGTGGGTAAACTGAGGCACAGAACAAGTAAAGCCGACACTTGGCAAAGGAAGTTAAGAGTGTTGGTACTGTAATGTGAATTGGATGTAGATTACAATAATGAATCCCACTGCAAACTAAAAACATTATAAATCTGTGTTCTCCCAAGGCACAAAAGAGCATTATCATCCTCTTTGCATGTCAGTGAATTTTTCCAAAAACTTTCCTCCCCTTTAAGTGGCCTACAGATGATTTTGGAGCCATCTGTGCTGCTGACCTGGTTGTTCTTCACTCATGAGAGCTCCAGGAATGGTCTTGCAGAAATCCAGGATCAGCTCAGAAAAGAGCTGAACTGCCAGGTTAGGTACATGGAGCCAAAGGACCTGGGAACCATCACAGGAAACCCTCAGTCCATGGAAACATTTGCAGTGCTCAACCTCTTGCTGAGATTCTCATGCTTGAAGGCTCACAAAACATTTGGAAAAAGAAGAGAGGTTTTCTTGTTTTCTTCCTTGTACTTTAAATCCTCTCTAGACTCGACTTGTGCTCTCAGCACCTCAGTGCTGTGACAGCAGGAGGAACTCTGACAGCCACATAGCTGCAAGGGAGAAGCTGCTTTGCACACGTGCAAGAGCACCGTCCCTCTCAAACCCTTGGTCTTTTAAATCATTTGAATGGTGGTTTGAAAGTTTCTTATCCCTGAGCTCTACCTCTCTCCTGTCTCAAGTCCCTTCTTGCAGCTCCTTCCTCCTGTGCTGGAAGACCTATGCTGTCAAAGGGGAAAAAAATGCTGGGTTTATTAAGAGGGTGGAGACGTATCAGTGCCAGAAGGCAGCAAAGGGATGGATTCACTGTTCAGATGGTCAGGGAAGATGGGGAAACTGCTCCTGAATGTATGCTGCCCAGAAGGAGGTGTTCCTGGGGGGCAGGGAAGGGTTCTTGCTCTCTGCTGTGGGGGTTTGGGTACCAACAGGTGGGTGGGGATATGGCCAGACCATTGCCCCTTTCATCAGCCGAGGCACTCCTATTTTCCATGGAAGGAAGGAAGGCATATCAGGCTCAGCACTCTCATTGCTGCCCTTACAGCTGGTCTGTTCTGGCACTTGTGCCTTGTCTGTGAGCGTTCAGCTGCCACCTGCAGCACAGAGGGAAGGTGCAGGGGGGAACATTTTGGACAAGAGCCACCATTTTCTGTTGCCATCATGGTTTCACTGCTATTGTCTGAGACGCCCTTTCCATCAGGAACAATGGCTGAACCTGTACTTTGTTGTTGTCCTGGGACAGGGTAGCTGATATGGTGCCCTATGTGGATGGGAGGAAAGGTGTCCCACACCCCAACAAATCTTCAGGAACTGATCACTCTTAACTACAACTTGCTTTTGTGGAGTTTCTCTTCCTTCACTATCAGCCAGCTCTGAATATATTCAAAATGTTGTTAGGCAAATAATCAGCCTTGGTTCTGCTCTGACCGCACGTATGTGCTTCAACTCTGCTCCTCAGTATCCTGTGGCCTGGGATGACTCTCCATGCTCCTTCCCAGTGCCCTGGCAGCACATCACTGCCTATCTGTTCTACCCTTTATTGTTAGCAGGGCCAGGCTGAACTGCCCAGCCAGGCTCTGGTGAAGCTCCACGTCTGCCTGGTTGTGACAACCGGCTGAAATGTCAGAGTACCTTGCACAGATGACATAGGATGACACTTCATGCTCGTTGCTGGTTCGCTCGATCAGCCGCAAGACAGCTAAAGGTTAATGTTTGCGTCGGCGCTGCCGGGCTGGTCTTCTCCGCCCTGCTCGGATTAACCCTGTATTTCCCGCTGCTCTCCCAGCCGCCCTTTCAGGCTCCTTGCAGCTTCAGCGGTTATCATCGCAGTGACTTATCATCAGCCCCCGGTGTGGATATGCCCTGTGAAACCACACAGTTAAGATGCTCTTTTATCTGACTCCTTAGTCCCATCTGACAGTTCAATTTATTTTTTATTTTTTTAGTTTGTCGGACTCTTCCTTCAAGTGCCCAGCTTTAGGAGAGGGTTCTTCAGCTTCCTGTAACGCATGTGGAGCTTTTCCTACGCAGCATCTTGTCTGATCTGCGCTGAGAACGTGAGATCTCAAAATCCAGAGAAAACAGGTAATTTATTCTGGCACTTGCAGAGCCGTCTCGGGTGGCTTCCTGCTGTCACTGCAGTCAGTGCTGTCACTCCAGCTCTATAGGAGAAAGGCCCCTGGGAGACAAGCTGGGGCTGAGAACATAACATTGTGCCTTTGAACTTGTCTTCTCCCAGGGAATGTTTTGAGTTCTCCCATAAGAAAAGCCTCCTTTCTGCCTACACTGAGTCGATGTGCCCCTGGGAAGGGTTGGAGCCTTCTGTCTTTTCTCCTGATTACTAGAAATAAGTCTGAGGTATAGAAGCAGAACTTGTAATAAGATCAGCACAATTGTTATTTTGATGCAGACTGTGATGGTTTCAGTAATAATTGCACTTCTGTATTGCTCTCGTCCTTCTGAAAACCTTAACTTTCCTTAACTTTCCTGACTTCTCTTGTGCTGCTTGAGACCTCATTTGCCTTTTCTTGCTTTGTTTCCTCTGTGCCACGTAAATCCTGGGGCCAAATTAAGCAGTGTCTGAACAGTAAAGAGAATCTGTGCATCCTGAACACATTTGACAAAGATGACATGTCTTCTCATCTGTTATTAACAACTTTGCCTGCTTCAGCTGGCATAATTAGCCTTAAATTAAACACGTACCTTGCAGTGTCTAGACTGCATCTGCCTGGGGAGATAGCAAGTGGCTGCGTGGTATCCGGAGTCTCAGAGGAACAGGCCAAGAGCAAGAGGATGCTGCGGAGCATCGCTGAGGCCCTCCCAAGCAAAGTTACGCTCAGAGGGAGCTGTGCTGATGGTGAGCGAAGGTGGCCGGGTCCCGGTGGTCTCCTTGCTGGCATGGCTCTGCTCTGCTGCTTCACTTGTAAAATCAGGACGACGGCAAATGTCAACCGTGAACCAGCTGAACTTTCTGCTCTGCCCCGCGGGCCCGGGATAGGGAAGTTTGGGCATTTTTAATTTCTTTTTCCTTCCTTCCATCCCTCCTTCCTCCCTTCCCCCGAGTGGGAAATACTCGGTGAGATCTTCCTTCCCCGGCCGGGGCAGCCGCAGGTGGGGCAGAGCGGCCGCGGGGCTCGGCGGTGCCGGCGGGCGGAGCGCGGGTGCGGCCGTGGCGGGGGGCGCGGGGGCGGG